>JANHFL010006481.1:106941-119957 GCA_032468155.1 Oxyrhabdium leporinum | reverse complement strand
GAAGGCATGGCTCAGGGATAGCGAGGCTTCCCTCCGTGTGAGCAGGAAAGTCAGCAGGGCGCTGCCTGAACTGGTACCTGGGGCTCAAAGGCCCTCTTCCTCCAGCCTTGGGACAGGCGCTGTTTCCTATCCTGCCCCGCGCCCTGCTTCTACTATACTGACAGCTAGAGATTCTTCCAGTTTTAGCAACTTAGATGCAACATGTCCCAGTGGTGATTTTCAATAGGCAGCCGGACTTTTTTTTCCCTTAAAAACATTTCACTTCTCATCCAAGAAGCTTCTTCAGTTCTGAAGAAGAATCTTCTTGGATAAGAAACAAAATATTTTCAAGGAAAAAAACCAAGAAAGTCCAGTTGCCTTTTGAAAAGCACCTTTGGGACAACAATCATCTGGAGGATTGAGAATCTCCACAGACACTTAGATGAAATAGTGCTAGCTAAGCTATAACTTGCATTTCCTGCAGATGGAAAAAGCACATTTTGCAGTGATAAGAACATGCTGCTGCCTTGTGCACATGGAAACGTATTAAAGGAGATGCTTGGCATGTTGAGCTTCCCACCTGGTTTTTTTCACTGTACTGGCATCCTCAGAAAGAAGCCCAAATGCAGGATGCATGGCATATAAACTTTGATCTATTAACATGCTGCCACGTTTAAGTCCTACAAGAGTCAAAATGTATCCTTTTTCATAGATGAGGATAGGGGTTAGCAGCTGATGGCATAGGAAAAAATAGCAAATGGTTTCTGCAGCACAGTTGGATTGGCAGTTGTCTATCAACCAAAAAAGGAAAACAGTGTCCAGTGGTTCTCTAAATATAAGTATCCACTCGGCATGTCACTATAACATCCTGTTCTAAAACAGTCTGAAATTATTAGCACAGCCTACAACAGTGTCAAGTGGGTATTAAATTGTAAATGGAAAAGTATATGAATAATAAGATTTGTAGCGGGAATGATTCCCTACACACAACTCCAGCTGATCTAATTTTTAAATGTTAACACGGTTAAAAATATAGATAAAAAGTTAGTCTTCTGCAATGAAACTCGGATGATTCCCCCCCCCAAAAAAAAGTATTTGTATTTACACCTAGCTTTTCCTTTCAAAGGAATTATTCATGGGACTCTCCTATTTTGTCATAGCGCTAACTTAGACTGAAATAATGTTATGCATTGTTCTTCAGTCATTCTTGCAGCAAAAGTATTAAGGGGAGCTGTTTATGAGGCTACAGCTCTTTTTGCAAATCAAAAGGTGGAGAAGATTTTTAAAATGTATAGAAGTCCACTAACTATCATGATCTGCACCAAACACGGTTAGAGGCAGAATCATCCATGTCAAGTGTAGATGGGACTGTAGCAGATGGGACTTTGCTGTGTATTCATCAAAAGCTAGGCTTTTAAATGTTTTTTCTTCCAGTTTGGTGCTTCATTGCTGTTTATTAATTTTTTTATTAGCATTTTATAGGGTTTCATGTATTTTCTATCTTAAAATGTCAGTACACTAAGATGCCCCCCCTTTAAAAATATATATATTATTATGAAAAATGCAGTAAAAGGTTTGATTGGCACATAACCTCCAGGAGCAGATGAATGTTCCCCGTTTTGAGGGAAACACAATCCAAAAGTTATAGATTTGAAGAAGAATTAAAAGATACTGAACCTTTGTACCATAAATTTTACAATATGTAATAAAACACAAGAGTTAAAATATGGATCTTATTTTTTACTGGGTTAACTTCACACTAACTGCAAAGAGATAATCAATATAGTTGTATAGTAATCTTATTCACAGTTAAATTGGAACAGTCATGTGCTTGTGGGTTAAGGTTAAATGATTCTATTTGGAAGAAGTAGCTATACAATTACATTGCTTGATTGCACCATACTAATAACTGCTGAAATTTCCTTCATCAGATTTAGAATAAGTGTAACAGAGTTGAATTCATCTTTATCTGAACTGGAGTGCATCTCCACCAATCCACACTGAAATTGTGTTCAAATTTGTATTTATCCATGGATTAACCCAATTTTATCAGTTCATATGATAGACATAACCATAATTTAATCCTAGAATCTGAATTTCTACAATGCCCTGGCTAAAATGTGACCAACTACTTTGTGGATCAATGTACTATGCAAACACAATTTTCTTAGCATTAGCCTTGGTGAGGAACATCTTGGTATGGAAAGTTATTTTTTATAGTGACCATAGAAACATATCTTGAGACGGATGCAAATGAATATTCATTATGACTTGGATGCTTTGACATAGTACTTCTCAGAGTTTTTGTCTTTTGTATGTATATAAGAAAAACAAGAACTGTTTTATTATCTAAAAATACTTACATTATTAGGACTCTCAGATGTAGGGCTTAATAGAGGGCCCTAAAACAGTGCTGGATAATTTGGTGATAAGGATATCAATGATAAAGTGCGGGCAGGATAGAAGAATAAAGTGCTATGGAGTTTTCTTCCAAAGCAGCCATGATACTTTGAACAAAGCAGATATGATAATTCTAAGCATTTACTTAGAACGTTTTTTCTTTTATTTTAAGAGTCATAGAGGCATCCTTTACATTCAATGTTGCTTTGATATCTTGCATTGTATCTTGCTCTACACTCTCTTATCAACAGTTAAAAATGAATCTTGTCAACATGAAATACCATAAATAATCGGCTGCTTCAACAATGCTGCTATTTGTATTTTCCCTTCTGCCGATGAATTTGGTATGAGTTGATATATTTTATTCAGATAATAACCCTGCCTAGTAAGCTAAATTTAGAAAGTTGGCTATTTCTTATTAGGCTTATTATGTCATCAGTTTATGGTCCATATCTGAGATTGTCATTAAACATTGATCACAATGTGGAACAATGGTTAAGTAAATAAATTTAAAACAAGCAATAGATAAACTCAGATAGGAAGTTAATAAATCATTGTTTCCCACATTCCTTTTCAGTTAAATAAACATATCTATGCTATTCAGTTACTGTTTTCCATTCGTACTGGCTCCCTTCTTCTTCTCACATACCACTTTTCTGCTGAATGAAATATGTAACTATTCTATACCATTCAAGAGATGGGCCTAATTTTAATTTGCCCACAGGGTATATGTATTTCAGTTTGCTGTTGGAAAGATTACTGGAGTCCTAGCTATGGTAGGCAGTAAACTTTTACTACCATACTAAATAATTTGCCATCTTTTCTGAGCATGCACCATGAATGGGTAAGCCATTAGTTGATCTACTCTACTACCTTCACTCACTTCCCTGCAGAATGGGACAACTCGCCTTAGCCAACTCACCATGGGCAACTTGCCACAGTCAAGTCACCATGGCCATGGTGAGTTGTCATAGGCCATCCCTGTGGAATGGGACAACTTGCAGCAGCGAGCTCACCATGACCAACTTGCCATGGGTGAACTCATTATGGCCAACTCACTGCAGGACAAGTCAAGAATTCAATTTAATTATTTAAAATAATTTTCAAAAATATTTTAATTTTTGTCATTCATATTTCATTTTCTCCCTCCTTTGGCATCCTTTCTTTAATGATTCTATTCCACTATTTCTTCAATATTAGTGTAACTCTTGTCCTATGGTGAGTTGTCCCGTGGCAAGTTGGCTGTGGCAAGTTGGCCGCAGCCAGCTGGCTGCAGCAAGTTGACCTTGGTGAGTTGGCAGTGGCGAGTTGTCATAGACCCCTTCCCTGTGATGTCATTACTAATCTAGGTATTCCCAGCAAAGTCCCCAGAACTAATCAATACCACAGGTAGACAGTTAATTCGCTAATTTACCTAATAAATTTGGCATTATTCTAGATGGTGCAGAGGTTTGACTATCTTGGGGTGCATAACTATCCTTGGGGATAAGATTACAGAGGTTTGTGGATTTTATACAATGGAAAGGTATAAGTGGAGCCAATTTGTAGGAAATTAAAATGAGTGTAAATTGAACATTAGAGGATTTTGGTATTAAGTGGGTCTGGCAGAAAGTTACATAATAATTGCCATAATTGGAATTACTGCCACCATAGTGAATGATAACCAAGTATATTGATTTAACTCCATTAACAAAAAAACATTATATTCCAGGTGGCATCAGAGCCATAAAATCTATGATTTATTCACACTTCTAAATCGTTATTTGTTGTGGTGGTTGCCAAATGATGAGTATGCATGAACTCTCTTTCTATGTTTGTTGGGTTTGCCAAAATTGGCAGGTATAAGAAGCTTCTGCTCTATAGTCATCAATTTAGTTCTGTGCTTTCACAAAGCTAAGACCTGAATTTCAATTTTTCCATGGTGTGGTATTAAATCTTTTCCCTGCTGCCAAGCAAAGACAGGCCTGCCATTCCCATTTGACTGATTCCACTTTTAAAGGATTTCACAAGCCTTTCCCAATAAACAGTGATGAGCATAATGATATCTGATATTTTGTCTTGCCACCCACATCTATGCTAGTACGGAATATGTAACAGATTTCTTCAATGGAAACTGCCACCACAGGATTGTGTAGTTCACAGAGCTGACATTTAAAGCAGATAATAATTCCACTACAGCAGACAACTGCTGTTTTAAGGATTACCTATCAGAAGGCAGAAATGTACAATTGTCATCAAACAGACTAGACAGATTATTTGGTTGGATAAAAATAAATCTGGGAAGAAAAAGATTTTGATTTATGCAGTAACATGAAAAATTGTGGCATTCATAATCAATTTAATATTTACAGTAAACATGGACCACTAGCAAATCTGCTTCCTGCAATTTAAAACAACAGCACCTTGAAAGCTAGACAAGAGCTATGGGAAACAGACTAGGAACATGTTATTTAGTTCTGTACCATAGCTAGACGATCTTCCAGATTCACAAGTTTTAAATTTAATTAATTCTTGATCCGATGGATACAACAGTCTATAAAAATAAAACAGCTTGTCATAAAGATTAACATTAATATTTATAACATACTGTATATTGTACAGATTCTGTCCTATGAACACACTGGTAAAAAGTAAGTTAATACAAGTAAGTTAATTCTATCTGTTCACTGAGACTTTGCATTGAAAATAACATGATGCAAAAATTACTGGGGAAAAACATCTTGGTCTAACTTTAAGTAGCTAAAACACCAGCTTAGAAAATTGTTTCACAGTAAGATTCTTTCTGGCTGGCATTTAAACTGTTGATTATTGCTTTATATGTTTTGGATGTACTAGGGGAAGGGTGAAAAAGAAAATTGTTGCATTGCAATAGTCTCTTTTATCGTATCTATTATTGCAAGTGATTTAATCACACACCATAAGAAAAGGAAAGAATCCAGAGAAATAGATAGTACATATAGGTACTCACACACAAAGTTGGCACTGTTCCAACATTAATCCAATAAAGCCTACCCTAGTCAAATCCTATTATCAGTGGGTTTTGGCATCACACAAGATTTTGGGGACATGCCCCATAAATTAGTACAAACACCAGATGGCACTGCTATGCTAAAATGCCTATAGAAAAACAAGGAAGGGATCTGGACAATCTGTTTATGTAGTTTCATGTGACTGCAACCTTCCTTTATGTATTTGGGTCATTCTAATAGTGTAATTTTCTTGGTTTTGGATTATGTGACATCAGATTGGTATCAATTCTTACAATTTATCCAGATTAACCAATCCCCAATCCAGCCCTCAAATCTTTCATCAGTACACCCATTATAATCAATTCCATCTATCTTACTATAGCACATTCTCTTCTCTTTTCTTCTACTTTCCCATCATTACAGATTTCTCGAGAAATCTAGGTGTTCTCATACAGTAATTTCTAAAACCTGGTTTTTAAACTTATTCATTTGTACATCAGTGGATTTATTTGTTTTTTGACCCATTTGCTTGTTTTCTTGGCTATCCCTGCTATTCTCAGGCATCTTCTCCAACATCAATCATTTTCTATCTTGTTTTTTCAAAGCCCAATTTTTATTTCTATAGAGTGTCACAAGGAAAATAAGTGCCCACAATTACTTTGTATTATTGTAGCCATTGGGGTTTCTAAATTATTGTATTTGCTTGGTATTATATATTAACCAGATATAAAAACAAGTCATGGTTTGGCTTGGATAAAAAAAGCAAAATTTAGCAAGGAATGACAAATGATCTAATTGCTACCAATCCCTTCTCTTCCAAGTGTGAAAGTTGTCAGAGACCTACATCTTTCTGTATCTGATTGTTATCTGCATGTGTGGTGGATAAGAAATATGTGCATCATTTCTTGATTGAATGCTGGCAGGTAAATGATAATGGTGGGACTAAGATTAACTAGTGAATAATGGCCAAGGTGAGTTCTAAATCCCAACTCACATACTGTAGTTAAGAACTTTGCTGACTGGCATACTAAACAGAAAAGAAACATTATTTTCACTCCTTGAATGTGTGTTGATTTGTGGGGAAAAGTCTCTAAAATACAGCTTCAGTCCTCGGCTCCCATTAATTCCCTGTCTTGAAACTGAGGATGAAGGAAAAGAGAATCCTAGGGATTCCCCATTTGATATATTGGAGAATGATAGTAATACTGAAAATTAATTCACACAATTTAATAAATCATATGTAAGAACCACAAGGGATAACTAATAACTATTTATTATTACTTTTCTCACCAGCCTTGACAGGTGTTTCTATAAATCCATTAGTAAAGGAAATTGTACGTCCACTGACAATTCATTCCAACTCGTGGCATTCTGAAGCAACTATCCACTAACCTTTGCGCTGAAGAGCCACATAATTCACAATATAAATCAGTCTAATATTGAACTATAGTATAACAAAAGCAACACTTTTAGAAGTTACCTTACCTCTGTGGATGAAATCCAGCCTAATTTTTCTGCTTCCAGATTCCTTTTTCTCAAAGAAACTGAAAATCTTTTCTGCTTTCCTCCTCCGGAATCTTTTCAAAACCTGTTCTCGAGGGTTGAGTAGTTCTTGAAAGAATGTAGAAGATAAAAACATATATTTGTGTGGCATTGCATTTCAGCACACATTCACCAAATACATTACTAACTTTATGTAAGCAATAACATTTCCTGCACTATATGTTTTGTGCATTTGGCTTAAAACGATCTCATAAGACTCCATCCACTCCATTAAGATGGCAAGGAAACAACGGGCAGTAGAGAGAAAGCAGAGCTGCTGAATTCATTCTTTACATCTATCTCCCCCCAGAAAGAAAATACACACCAACCTACTAAAAATATAACCATAAAAGACAGACAAGGAATACAAATTAAAATAAGAAATAAAATTGTAAAAAAGAATACCTGTCCACTCTAGACGAGTTCAAATTACCAGGACCTGACAAATTACATGCTAGAGTTCCGAAGGAGCTGGCAGATGTGATCTCAGACTACTGTACCATATCTTTCAAAGATCCTGGAGTACTAGAGAATGACCAGAGGACTGGAAATGAGCTGATGTGATTCCCACTTTCAAAAAAGGAAAAAAGAAAATAAAAAAAAACAGATTCAGAAACTACAGACCAATCAGCCTGAGCTCAATACCTGAAAAAATTCTGCAAAATATAATGAAGCCACAAATCTGCAAATACACAGAGGTAAACAAAGTCATAACTAGAGGCTAACAAGGATTTGTCAAAAACAGTTCATGCCAAACAAATCTTATTTTATTCTTTGACAAAGTGACTAAGTTAGTTGACCAGCGAAATGCAATGGATATGATATATCTAGATTTCAGTAAGGCACTTGACAAAGTAGACTACAAGCTACTTCTTGGTAAGCTGGAACAATGCTTTTCAACCAGTAATATGTGTGCCACTGGTGGTACTGGCAGGTGACACGCAACATCGTCCTAGACAAGATAATACCATTACACTTTTCTCAGGGTTTTGAATATGAAACACAGTCAAATGCATGAGTCATCATGTATTATTCATTGAACTGGAAAGATTCATTGGCCTTGGATTTGGTTCCACATTTTCCATGGAGGTGATGAAAGGCTTTCAACCCATGACTTGTCATTCCCTGTTTCACTCAAAATAGCCAGAGTACATATAAGAAAAGGCAGGAAACTTCAAGGTCAAAGTGTCTATTCTGGGTTGATATGTCGGCTCCACCCCAACCCGCTGATGCTTTACCAATCATGACATGTCACCGGGTTCCTTCTATCCATCTGCCGTGTCATTTTTCTCCTTTCCAGTTATTCAGTTTTGCTACCACTGTGTCTGATGGTGTGAGACCAAAGTAGTGGTGCATATTAATAAATATGGATAAATTCGTCATACGTTTGTCAGTGCAAAGAGAAAGTGATTCATCAAAGAAACTGCCACTGAAGCAATAAAAACCAGCAATGAATTGAAAATGCAGTGAAGATTATTTGAAATTTGGATTTTATTTTGCGGAAGAAAACCATCAGCAGCTTCCTCTTTGTGTTATCTGCAATGAAGTACTACCCAAGTATCCCATGAAGCCTTCCTTGCTCCAGAGATATTTAACAACAAAACATAAAGCCTTCCTTGCTCCAGAGATATTTAACAACAAAACATAAAGAGCACACCGAAAAGCCAGTAGCATTTTTCATGAAGAAGAGAGACAAATTTATAAAACGTCATGCTGCTTTTGTGAAGTCCACAACCATCTCGAAAAAAATGTCTTGTCCTTGATAGTAGTTAAACAAAATAAGTTCCACACAATCATTGAAGAACTTGTGGCTCCCTCTGCCATTGCAATTGCTTCAATTCTCTTTTTTGAAAAAATAAATAAATGGCTGATGCTATTCTTAATATTCAATGTTCTGACAACACCCATCCAAAAATGAATACAAGGTATTGCCACAGACATTAATCAACAAGTAGTGGAAAAGATCACAACAGCAGAAAAATTTGAATTTCAATTGGATGAAAGCGCTGACATCGCTGGTGAAGTGCAATTAATTATCTTTGTGCATGTTGCTGATTTGGACAATACACTGGTATATGTATTATTTTGCTGCCCACTACCTGGCAGATTGACTGGGGAAGAAATATTCACAATAACCAACATTTTTTTCAGTGAACATGGAATGTTATGGACTTGGTGCATAGCAATTTGTTCCAAAGGTTATATTATAGGAACTATTATAGGAAGAGCTTCGGGTGTGATAGCATGAGCTAAGCCAAAAAACAGTTCCATTGTTTCAAATCATTGCATCTTACACAGACATGCACTGGTTCTATATGGATGAGCCCATTATTACATGAGATTTTGGAGGATGCTGCAAAAATAATAAATTTCATCAAAAGCCATCCATTGAATGGATGTTTATTCCAACAATTATGTGAGGATTTGGATTTTGAGCACAACACTCTTCTCTTTCATATAGAAGTACATTGGTTGCTGAAATTATTTGAACATTATGGAGATTATTTGAGCTAGGAGATGAAACGCACCTGTTCCTGACGAATGTTTCAAACCCCTAGCAGAAAAGTTTGAAAATGTCTTCTGGTGTCCTGCCTCGGCTATTTGGCTGACATATTTAAAAAGCTAAAAGAACTTCATTGGTCGTTGTAGGGCCATGTTCATAATGCATTTATCATGGAAGACAAAGTTTGTGCATTCTACAAAAAAAATCTCCCTATGGATAGGCCAAGTAAAGAAAGGACATATTGATTCATTTCCCAATGTGTAAGACTTTATTGAACTAAATTCTGTTGTTGACACTGAAGACATTGAAACTGCCATCAAAAATCACTTGGAAAAATTGCACAATGTTTTTTCCATTCGTGTCAAAAGGATGCGATATTGGAATTCGTTGAGTTGCATCGCCCTTCATTATGGACAATGCTGTGAACTCTGACCTTCCTCTCAAGAGTAAGAAGCACTTCTGGAATTGACATCAGACCTCAGTTTGAAGGAACTTTTTAATGAATAAACACTGACCGAGTTCTGGAACCATGTTGCAAAATTGTACCTGGAAAAAGCTGTCATAGTGTTACTGCAATTTGGTTCCACATACTTGTGCGAGAAGGCATTTTCTTCATTGATGTATACAAAAACTAAGGAAAGGAATTGTCTTCAGCTGGGATCTGACTTAATTCTATCAGTAAGCATACTCCAGCCACGAGTGCAAAGATTAATGTCAGAGAAACAGACAAAAGTTTCCCATTAAAACTATGGTAAGTGGGTGTACTTTATCACTTTTTTCCTTTGTTTTGGATCATCAAATTTTTTACACCTTGCTAAGTCACTGGTGGTACTTGAATATTGTCATGTCCTAAAGTGGTACAATTTGTGAAAACGTTGAAAAGCACTGAGCTAAAAAATATGGGATAGACAGCATCACCACCAGACAGATTTGTAACTAGCTAACAAATCACACTCAACATATGGACCTCAATGGTACTACATCTACATGGAAGGAAGGAAGAAGTAGGATACCCCAAGTTTCTGTTCTAAGCCCAGTACCATTCAATTAGATGAGGAAATAGAAGGGGAGCTTATCAAATTTGCAGATAACACTATCTGTACACCGCTGATTAAGATTTAGAAAGGCTAAAATTAAGCTCTCATAGGGAACAAGAGACCACTGCAAGCCAGTTTCTACATAATACTGCCCTTTCATTTTCTACAACCATAGAAATTTAACGCATATTGGGCTGCCTGGAATATTGCAAAGGCCTATTTAAGCCATTGCCTTCCACAGCATACTACTGGCTGCAGGGTAGCAGCTTGTGGGCAATTTCTCCTACAGTCCATCTTGCCTGTAGTGAATCAGAGGTTTGTAGTAAGAGGTTGATGATCACTGAAATTGGGAAGCCAATCCGAAAATATTTAACATAGTTCTTTAAACACACAGAAACAATCATATATAGTCTGCCACACTGCTTCCATTCACAGAGTTAAAAGGATATTCTCCAGATTCATCATCCAACCTTGAGCCATTTAAAATTATCAGCCCAGCCCTCTGCTTCAACTTAATTAAATTGACTGCTGCATAATTGATTGTTATCAACCGCTGTCTGTGACACAGCTCAGTAAGGGTTGTTATAGCTAGCAGACCCTCGGAAGGAAGGTGTGTGTAATTTTAACGTTCAAGGAGGAGTTTATCTAATTAGCCAGGCCTGTTTTAGGTCTCCCTTTCATGAAACTTTGAAGAGCCTTTATAGGTAGCTCTGGAAGCCTTAGACTCCATCACCTTGAGGACCCATGTTTCATAAAGCAGCGGAATATCAAATTACTTGACATTGTTCCTAGATATACTCTCTGAGCATTTATCTTCCCATATGGCAATATTCCAACCAAGAAGATTTCAGGATTAATTCAGGCTGCAGGTTTAAAATTTTCAGATCTAGTTTTTCCATTGTCCCTACTGCATTCAATTTTCCCTTGTCTTCAATACAGAGATAGTCCTCACTTAGTCATGGCAATTGGGACTAGGATTTCCACTGCTAAAGGGTGCAATCATGAAGTGTGACATCACATGACTACATCCCTTCAATTTCTGTTGCTACTGTTAAGCCAGGATCACAGGTTGTTAAGTGAGTTCCATGTGGCTTGCAAGCAAGTCAAGAGGCAAGGAAGCAGCTGCTGCCAGGCAGAGAAGGCTGCACATGTGGCCCGCAGAGTGGCAGTGCGGCTAGGACAGCAGTGGCTGCTCCCAGGCATCAGATATCAGAGTAACTTGCTTGCTGGCTTCCCCATTCACTTTACTTGTGAGAAGCCAGAAGGAAAGGTTGTAGTGGTCGGATGCTGCAACCATTGTAAGTGTGAGCTGGTTGCCAAGTGCCCAGATCTTGATTATGCGACCACAGCGGCAAGAACTTTGAGGATCGGTTGTAAGTATTACTTGTTCCGTGCCTTTGGATAATGGCTGAATGAGTGGTGGTTAAACAAGGACTACTCTAAATAGCTCCATTGTTCCTTGGGACTATTGTTATTGTCATTTCTGATTGTCTGCAAGTAGTAGGTGTAAGTTCATCAAACCAGCCACCCAAATAACTCACTTTGGCTCTTAGTCATAGACTGCTCATACTGTGCCTTAGGCAAGTATGTAAACTATGGTTCATGACTTGGTATTTTGTGTAAACTCAAGAAATATAGTTTAGACCAGGAATCATGATTCATACATTGTGATTTAGCCAGATGCATTAAACCAGTAATCGTTTATTGTTATTATTATTGTTTTATAAATTTAGATATAATTGTTTATATCTAAATTTATAAAAGTATGCAGGGTAGAAATACTTTAAAGCATAGCTTTAGTATTACCAAATGATTTTTGTAAGAGTGCAATTCTATCCAATCTGGAATTCATTTCTGAGAAGGGACTGATAGAAGCTGTGGTATTATAGCATGTTGCTAAGCAAGTTAACCAATAAATATCCTATAGATTTGTAAGACCTTAAGACAGAAGGCTTGAAAACTTTAAATTGAATCTATAGAAATTTTTAAGGAAAAGGTATGCATATGAGCTTCCTGCTCCTCTTCCCTTGGACAACCCTCTCAGCATTTCTGAAGACTTGGGAAATTAAGCTGAATGCAGTGATGTAAGGATGGGATTATGAAAGGGAAGGAGTTCTCCTCTTGCCTTCGGCCACTTGTACTACAGCCCATGTCCCTAACTAGTAATTATAATGCCATTAACATTTAATCATGATTCATAGAAAATCAGAAAGGAAATAACATATTCTGTAAGTGGGAATATTTTGCATCTTATTAGGTAAACATAGAAGCCTTACCTTTAAATAATTATAATCAATTAATCTACTCTTTTAAAAAAATTATAGGATATAATCCCCCCATTAAATATGGAACAATAGAAGGGTAAATTATTCTTTTACTATTAATTTCAGTAGATGACTTAAACAAATAAAACATCCATTTATAGCAGAGGAGTAATAAGCAGCTTTGGTTTCTGAAAGTGCAACTACATAGGGTAGTTTAGGACCCGGATTGTGGGGGCAATATTCTGATTGGATTAATATACTGATGTAAGAGTATTGCTTATAAGTTGTAAACCGCCCCGAGTCTTCGGAATGGGGCGGTATA
>JANHFL010006481.1:80672-97343 GCA_032468155.1 Oxyrhabdium leporinum | reverse complement strand
GGGAGACTTGGTTACCCATATATGGGAGGAAGATCAACACTTCCTTTTTGCCTTTCAGCTCATCTCTAGAGTCTTATTCAGGCAGAAAGTGCATATATATATGCACTGACTGTAAGCACATCATGATGCACTGACCATAAGGGACACTGAGATGTACATAGATAATTAATTACATCTTTCTTTCTATAATTCTGCTTGCTCTTTATCTGAAAGATTCCTAATCTGAAGTGGGTTCCTTCTTAGACTACCATCATGCTCTTTGACTCTCTTCCTGTTGGAACATAGTTAGCTAGGTATTACACTTTGCTTGTCTCTAAAATGTGTTTTTTTAAAATAATTCTTATAAAACACGCTTCACTAATTCTTGCTCAGGTTAGATTTCTACTTTCAGGTATGCTCACATGCACAAACTTCCATTTCCAATAGAAAAGAAGCGCAGCTCTAACCTGCTTTGCTAAATATCCAGGAGCAATGTTGTACACGAGTTAGAAATTATGCGTTGGGGGTGGGAGGGGAGAGGTATGACACTGCCAAACAATAAAATCTATAATTTTGACATGTGTTTCAAGTCCTAACATTTTATGAGTCTTGTACTGGAGCAAAGAATCAGGAAGGGAGGGGGGTAAAGCACACACAGTTTTCCATGTTCTTGTTCTATTGTTAACTTCAAACACATCTGATTTTCATTTTTTTTCATAGGGTACCCTTGAATAGGTTCTTTCAATCTTCAGTCAGGCAAAATCCCATTAAAACTGTGTATGTATTTGTACATAAGTCAAGAGCAGAGGTTGTGCACTTCCCTACTTATTTCCACTTTGCAAAGTCTCCAATGTGCCTGGAAAAGATTGGTATATTTCTGAATATCCGCCTTCTCTTTCCAATTTGCTATATCTCATATTGAACCTTTTACAGGCAAAGTACTTGTGCTACCATTGAA
Source organism: Oxyrhabdium leporinum (assembly GCA_032468155.1). Classification (NCBI taxonomy): domain Eukaryota; kingdom Metazoa; phylum Chordata; class Lepidosauria; order Squamata; family Cyclocoridae; genus Oxyrhabdium; species Oxyrhabdium leporinum. The sequence goes on along the minus strand of JANHFL010006481.1, from coordinate 96,406 downwards.
CGATACTTCCTTTATCATTTGTGCCTATTGTATTTATTATGCCATTTCCATGTCTTTGGCAGCAGTGACAATCAAATCAATTCCAAGAATCACTGTGCTGATTGCCATTTTATATATCCACCATGCCTGAGGGCTACATTGTTCAAGGGCACCACAAGTAAAAACAATGACTGCTATAAATATTAGCACTACATCATTAATATCTAACATTTAAAAAAAGAAAAATGAAATAAAAGTGGCTTGCTATCAGAGATCCTGAACAAGGAGGTTCTTTATTATTATTATTATTATTATTGACTTCCTGGCCCAAGAGTCTGAAGAAATTTTCCTGACAAGTTTATACTTTGTTTCTTCTAATCATTAGTTCTTGAGTAAATAGATGTAGATAGAACTCCCACAGCTGATGATTTGCGCAGAAGGAAGTATCTAATCACATTCCCGGAAAGACTAAGAAATCACCTTGGAGCTTAGGAGGAAAGTCCCAAATTTTTCCAAACTCTCCAAACACTTATAATGTAGCTATCCTACCAGAACACATATTCACAATCAGATGTCTAATGGGGAGATTCTACTTGTATTATAAATTGGGACAATTTAGATTGACAATAATTATCAAACAACAGGATTGGACAATGGAATTGCCAATAACTCCATTCAACAACAGTATTCTTATTTATTGGGTTTATTTCTTGCCTTTCATCCAGGATTATGCTACTTTCATTTTCCCACATAACAGACCTCTGAGGTGGAGAGACACTAATTGACCTGAAATCACAATGTGAACTTCATACAGAGAAATAGGTTTACACTTTACATCATTCTATAGCTAATTTGAATTATTCTAGAGTAAGAATTCAGTGGGGAAACTGTGTACCAGATTCCCTCAAGTATTCATTACGTTCCTGAAACACGGCATGTAAGCCTTTTGATGCTATATTATTATTCCATAGTTCTTGATACAGAGTCTAAATGTTTTTAGCAGTGGACATATCTAACAAAATATTTTTTTTAAAAAAAACATATATATCATGCCTCAAACCTTTTCCCAAAGTAGAATTCCTTGGCTTGGAATATGCAAAATAAGTTAAATTTTAATATGCACAAACATCATTAGAAAAAACAAGAATTGCAAAACTTTTGTGGTTCTGTTCTTTTGAATAACATAGACTTAGAGCTTTTTAACAATAATACTAACACTGAATTTTAAAGAGGAATGTCTTTCATGTTTTACTATTCTCTTTTTTAAAATAACAAGATTTTTTTAAAATTACTTATATCAAGCTCACTGAAATGTTCTTTTTCATCTTCAGTGGTGCATCTCATATACAGAATTTAATCTGACAATATGAACCAATTAGCTACTTTACTATCACTAAAGCTTTCTTAATTAATTTGTTTTTACTGCTTTAACTGAATTGTATGTTATTATAAACAATGCTTTAAGGATTGTTCTGATTATCCTACAGAGAAAATATCATTTCTAACACTTTCTGGCATCATACAAGCAATTTCTTCATTTTAATTATTTAAAGATGTTTTTGCACTTCTAATTATTCCATTGCAGAAATACAAATACTGGGGGGGGGGGACCCACTGGGCAATTTTGGGCCTCTCAGTTTCAGAAGTCACAAAATGACACTTTTTAACAAAGAAAGAAAAACTCAGTATAAAATCCTCACCCACAGAAATCCTGAATTGGATCCCATTAGCACACCCCAACAAATAATAGGTAGTTCTTGACTTATGACTGTAACTGAACCAGAATTATGGTTGTATGTTATGGCAGTCAAAAATTCCAGTGACCACAGGACTCTGCAAAGAGTCATAAATGTGAGCCGGTTGCCAAGAACTCAAAATACAGTCACATGACCATGCTGTGTTCGTGTGTGGCCATCAGAACTTCAAAATCAAGTCACAAGTAGCTCTGGAGATGCCCACTGTAACTTCAACTGAATGTTAAGCCAGGATTATCTATAGAGGAAAACCTTGCCAAAACTGCTCTGCTTTCATCTTGGAAAAGAAAAAGGGGGGAGAGGAATGCAAACACACTACAACAAGCAGGAAAGCAATCACTTTATCTCTCCATTGTAATTCCTACAAACATGGCAAATTCATTCAAATCATCAATGGACAACTCAGAATTTAGCAAATCTGACTACTTTTAAGCTCTGATTAAAATGCTTAAAAGCCATTGGAAAAAAGTACATGTTGATAGTCCAAAATTAGTTCTCCAGTGATATGGATATTTATTCAGAAGGATGATCCATCTCAAATGTTTAATAGAAGTCTTACCACTGTTCTCACTTCAGCTGTTATGAGGACTCAAGATGAGCCAAGCAGGGTTTCCCTCAGCTGATCAATGAGAAAGAGAGCCCCAGCTGGCTTTATCACCATCTTTCTTCCATCATTTTATATTTCTTTTTATGATGGCAAGATTGTCCTGAAGCCTGGTGTGAGAACATCAAAGCACTCTAGCTGCCTAACAATTGCAGCAGAATTAAGGAGAAAAAAGAGATTGGCGGGTGTTTGTACCAATGATAAGTGAATTTTCTCAGACACACATAGAGTTCTGCATTGCAAAACAGGTAACACAAATTTGAGCAGCCGGCAGAAGAGGCCATGAAGAATCACCAAGGCACAGAACTAATCTATGCAAGCCTTGTATGTAAGTGCCTTAAAGTTATTAGTGGGATTTTCTTGCAGCTAAATATATATAAAATATCAGTCTGTAACTATAGTCCCGTTAAAACACCACCACGTGCATATGGTCCTGCTGCAAAGTTGTAATTCAAGGCAACATCTGGAAATGGCACAGAACACAGTGGGAAATTATTTGGATAAACGCGCTTAAAAGCAAGTTAGAAAATATGACTGGATCATGCCTGAATTTTTAATTCCTGCAAGCCAAAACAGCCTTTCAACATCATAAAAGTCAACTCAGAATTTTGCACCACTAAATTCAGCTGACTTGTTCAGTTCTCAGGCACCAGTTCCTTCCATCTTAAATTAGACACTTAAGTTTCTCAGCGGTTACTTTTGCCATAAGGAACTTCTTGTTCTTCTTCTTCTTTATTCCACACAGTTATAGGACTTCTGTTTTTTGCACTGAGTTCACTTGGTTCTTCCAGTGGAACTAATCAATGTACCATGCAACAAGTCTTGTATACCAGCCAGCTTTTTGCTATTGCTGATACTGATCTGGGCTGGGGAGTAACCGGCCCAAGATCCACCAACTGCCTTCTGTGCCTAAGGGAGGACTATAATCTGGGTCTCCCTCTCCTAGTCCAGCACCTTAATCACTATATCACGCAGGCTTGCTTTTGCTATATGGAACTAAAAGCCACTTCCTGAGAAAATAGAGATGTGGGGGGAATGATATAATGAAAGATAATTATGGTGCATTCAGATTTTAAACATTCATATTTTGAGAAAGTAATAAGAATTTTCTGGGTAAAAATAAAATAAAATCTTGGTTTGCTGTCTAAATGACATCAAATCTTCCATCAGCATATATCACTTAGCAGTTCAGATCCACTTTTCATCAATGAAAGTGGTGCTGAAGAATAATTTTATCCATTTCTATCATTGGCATAGTGAAAGAAAGATATAATTATCTGTTGAAAACTATCTAATTTAAAGATTGGTTTCAGCTACTGGCTCCTCAAACCTACATCTTTCATGCCTCATTTGTTGCAGACCATCTGTATGCTAATGTGACCTGAGGGAATGATGTAAAAGAGTGGGAACTTTGGGAATTATCCTATTCATATTCAAGACAACCAATAATAGGAATGCTCCTAAAAGCTATTGATAGAATAGGTCATTTGAACTTCTGCTGGAAAAATATGGGGGTGGGAGGCTGGCAAGAAATAAAGCGTATCAGAATAACTCAATATTTGGTCTGATGAATGTTACCATGTTTCACTTGAGAATGCATCTCACTGCTTGATTCCAGAGATAACCTGGATACACATAAGAGCAATTCTCAGGATGCCAAGGGACTTTTCAACAAATGGGCTGTATATATCATTTGCTTAATAAAGCAGGAATAAGTTACTTTTGGGGGTCCACTGACAATTGCGTATCACAGAGTAATGACTATATGGTGGATGTGGTAGGTGAAGATCCATAATTTTTCACAAGATAAAGTCATGAGACTGCTCCTGATTACTCCATCAGCCTTTCAGAGTTCCCCACCTCACAGCTCACTTTTTTTCAGGGCAGGAGAACACCCTTCTGGAAAAAACCAACACTGAAATGCAATAACCCTCTGCTGGATATCTAATAGATATGTAGGGCATAGTGGAGCCAAAGGGCATCATTGCAAGTAGAGATGTTACACAGCAAATTATATATTGCTGTTCCCTCATTAGCCTGAAATCCAGGATGGATTCTGAATTTTTACTCAACAGCATAAAGTTGATAATTCAAAAATTACCTATTTTCTTTTCTCGTTGTGCTATCTTCTTTTTGAAACTTGTTTTAGACTATAAGGCAGTTATTTCTATTTAGAAAATTACTTTTCTGGCTTCTCACTAAGCTGGTTTTTAAAGATTCTAATGGTAGAAAAAGTTTCAGTTGGATTCAAGCTATTTTTTGTATTGCTTCTTTTTACTACCTTTTTACCTATCTTATGCATCATGAATATTTGTCAGAAAGATTTACAAAGTGCACGGTAGAATCCATACAAAAAGGGTGCACAATACACTAAGGCCTCAAGGCTATGGCATCCAGAGATCCTTCAAAAGTCACTGTTGAATTTTGATAGCATTCCAATATGATCCCACTTTTTTCCCATCTCACAGAATGAATATAAAACTAGCTGCTGCCTTGTTTTTATAACCTCTATCCACCACCTGCTCATTTGTTAGGTCTGCTGCATTTCAAGCTAGTAACCACAGAAGGCCTGATAAATCAAAAGGAATCAGTTCAAACAGACTTTGTTTTTAGTAAAATCCAAAATATTTTCCCCATTTTTGCAAATGTTGGCTGCTCTCAACAGTTTTGTTGAGTTTATATATATTATATATTAGATTATTATATTGGGAAAGCAATTACTGAGCTACAACTTGTCTTAAAATCAATATAATCATGGCAGAATAACAGGACTGTTTTTTGAATTGAATATGAATGGAACTAAATAGAAAGTATGACCTAAACTATATCATTACAATCTTTTTATGTTCAACATAATTTGGAAGGTGCAGAGATTTTGTTTAAATCTTAGGTTATAGTAAGGCCAAGAGATGTGCTTACATTTAAACTGGTATGAGATGCTAGAGAAAAACAACATGAGAAGAAATGATTTCATAAATTAGTTGTGATAATAATTATAATAATACTCTGCAAGGTTTAAAATGCAAATTGAAAAGCATTTCTAAAATGCAAAGCATTTTCACCAAGTAATAAAAATGATATTAGTAGGCATAACATAAAAGAATTGTCAGATATAATATATTCTGGGATTCTTACTAATGAAGACTTGCAGAAAGTTTGAAGTAAAAGTCCTTTTGGATAAAATAGAAATAGAAATATAATTCTTTATTGGCCAAGTGTGATTGGACACACAAGGAATTTGTCTCCTCCGCATAAGCTTTCAGTGTACATACAAGCAACAAGTGATAAATCATGAACATAATCATTATAAAACACACGTGTCATAAATCATAAGATACAACATTTAGTGATATTCATAGAATACTAAATAAGCAATCAACATAAATCATAATAAAACAATATAAATTGTAAGATACAAGCAACAAAGAAGATAAGGAAATAGGCAATAGGAAAGATGAGAAGGATAATAGTAATACAGCCCTACTAGGTAGTTTGACAGTGTTGTGGAATTAGTTGTTTAGCACAGTGATGACATGGGGGGAAAACTGTCCTTGTGTCTAGTTGTTTTGGCGTGCAATGCTCCATAGCATTATCTTGCCAGAAGAAGTTGAAACAGTTTATGTCCAGGATATGAGGGGTCTGTAGATATTTTCACAGCCCACTTTCTGGCTTATGCAGTATACAGGTATCCTTAATGGAAGGCAGGTTGGCAGCAGTTGTTTTTTTCTGCATTTCTAATTACCCATTGAAAATGTGCATTAAAAGCTGCTAACCTTTAAATTACCTGTACTTTCATTAAAAACTAGAATTCTTCTTTTTACTTTAATGAGTTTTGCTAATATCATGCAAGTGTGTGCCCTAGTAAATATTGACAACCACTGATTACTGGAGCCAAGATCAAAACTTTGCTGAACAAAATAGCACTAGTTTAGTTCATGCACTAAAGTGGTATAGTCTCTCAACTGAATGGCTTAATGCTCTCCCCACAACTTTAGGTAGCCCTATCTATTACTTGTGGTCCATTGACATGCTATAGAGATTAAAACATGTTTCCATTATCTAGGCAAAGTAGGAAATTCTAATTCTTTATTCCATAACTGGGATGATCTATGAGAATTCACTATTTCTCATAACTGTCAATCATGGAATAGACCAGGGCTGTCAAACTTGTGGCCCGCAGGCCAGATGCGTGATGTGCTGACCACACTCACACCCAGTTTAGCGAAGGGGAAAAAAGTCACAATATGTCACGTGATGACGCCATGACAACTCGAGTTTGACACCCCTGGAATAGACACAAAAAAGTCTTATCTGATCTTACTAAACAAGTAGCCTGAATTGGAAGAAGCTGATCCATCAGGAATAATGAAAACCAAATAGGAATATCTATAAATAATAATGCACAGTAAATAATTTGTCCCCATAGACAAAGCCCCAAAGGCAACCTTATCAACTGAAGAAAATATTTAAACAATGTCTACAGAGACTGAAAAAATTTCCCATCATTCAAGGAATTCTGGCTAATGGAGTCCAGGAGGAGGGCCTTTTCTGCATGACTCCAGTCCTCTGAAACATTGTGTCCCTTGAGGTGAGATCCACACCTACTCATCTTGGCCTTCCAAAAGGGCCTGAAGATCTGACTCCTCTAACTGGCCTGGAGCCTTCATGGGGGCATCTCATTCTGGGTAACTTTTCATCATCTCTTAAATTACAACAAATGACATTTTTTCCCATATCCAATCCCTTATCAATGAACAAATCTATAAAGCATTGTCATTTCAGTCCTGGAGTCAAAAAAATCCATAAGGGTTACCAGAAATAACAGTGTATCTATTTTAATTTTGACCAAATAAACCAATGTTGTATTCCTTCCTTTTATTTCAAGCAATCTTACTCTTCAATCCATTCAAATAATGTCACAGAACTTGATTTATTTTCATTTCTTCTTTATTCCTTCTCATAAAATTCTTAAAAGCTTTCACTAGTGTCCTTTGTAAGTCCAGTATGACTTTTTTGCTTTGTTGTATGTATGTCCCTTTTAATTATTAAAACATAGCCAGTTTCTTTTGCATATCCAATGTAACATCTTATTCCATATCATTCTTATAGTCCTCGTAAATCCTCTTTCAATTTTGTCTTTTTGTCAAGTAAATCTTGTTCATCCTCCAAAATACTTAACACAGTATCCATAGACGCAGATATTGCTGTTGAGATTAATATTAACTTTGACTTCATTTTTTCCAGTGTCTTGCAAGACAGTATTTTCAGTGTTAGAATAATTTGCCCCATACTGAAAATTTTATGTGTTCTTCTTTAATTGACATCTTTGCTTTACTTTAGTGTCGAATGTTTTAAAAAATCTCATTTTAATTTAAAACATAGACATAATTATTTATAATTAATTCCAAAATCTTTCAAATTCACCTGGATCCTTAATGTATTTATAAATTTCTAAAATCCTAAACTTAATTGGCTTGGGATTTTTTAGTTCTTTTTTTTCAGTTCTTAGGCTTTTAGTTAAATTTTATTTTCATTAAACACCGAAGGCAGATTCATCAGTTTTCAGACTCCAGAGGTTTTTAATAGCTGAAAAGTAGTTAATAAGCAATTTCATAATGATTAGAAAAGGAAGTATTTAAACTTACTGTCTTTTTAAAAGCACAGATTGCAGTTTGAGTATGATAGATTCTTATCTCCCAATGTTCAAAACCCACTGGACAATGCAGTCTCGCAGTGTCCTCAAGTGGAGTAATTTGCAGTTGATCTCCCATTTCCTATCTGTCCACAGAGTTCTAGTCTACTCACCAGTTCTTCAAGTCATTGGTTTTGTTTTTTACAGATCTGTGTTCAGTCCATCATTTCATTGTTCAGAAGTTCTCAAAGCAGCCAAATTCAACCAGACTCAGATCCATCTTTCATTCTTCCCTCAGTCTTCAAATGTACAAAAAGTTATGTTTTTAAAAGCTTCATGACTAATAGGAGTAAGGGTACACCTTTTTTATCTAATGCATTATGCAGAAGGGGAGCATGTTCTTTCTCATTGCACATCTCAAAAGTGGGGATTCTCAGCACTCCTATTACCTCAGGCTTAAATGGAAAGAATATTTAACACCTAACACTACTTAAGTGTTAGGTGTACTTAAGAGACACTATTTTGAGGCCAGAATAGAATATTTTTAGAAGACGTTAAAAAAATCCTGTTATTCTTAAGAGCTGCATGACAAATAACCATCAAATTAATGTTCCGCTCTATTTTACTGCTGTTGAAGGAAAGGAGCTTTACAAAAAAATAAAATAAAAATAGAGCACCAACTCCATAAGTTGATACTGAGTTCTTCTGAAATTATAAATTAGACATACAAGAAGGTAACAAGTCGCAACATGTCTGTCGCCTGAAGTAATAGACTGGATTAAATTAAAACCTAGAAAGAAGCAAATGTCAAACTACATGAAGACTATTGAAATCATACCATGGTCATTGTAAGTAAACTGAGATTTATATTTTTGAAGCTACTTCCTGATTCTAATAGCAGAGATTTGAAAAAATTTTTTAGCAAATTTGCATGTCTTGGATGTAGCTGAAAGATTGGCAGAGAGAGAGAGTAAAAATCCACTTAAAGGCTTGGACTTATATATGCCTGACAATATAAGGGAAGAGTGATGCAGGCAACACATTCTGGCAAATCTAACATTTTACAAGATCAAAGTTTCTATTGCAGAAAGAAAATTAGGAAACACCTGGCTAATAAACTGGACTTGGCCTGGCTCACTAAGTTATTAGTGGTGTTGGCTAAACCTGAACAGATTTAAGACTATCAAACAGATTTCAGAGCATATGGCAGAAGATCTGAATGAAGAGGCTTATACGGCTTTGCTTGTGTTGCTTTTTCACTTGATTTGGCATCTTTCACTAAAGGACTAAAATCTTTCCAACCGTCACTAGATTTTACCTGCGGTCTTAACTGCTACTGTATTATGAGCTTTCCTAATCCTCAACATTTCCTACTGTGCCACTATTAAAGACATCATGGCCTCCATTCATCTTTTGTTTCTCAGTGACAAAATGACATATAGAGCAATGAAGACCAGACCATCCTATGCCTTAATACAGGGGTGGGCAATTAATTTCCCCAAGGGGCCACATGAGAAACTAGGACTGTTGTGGAGTGACCAGGCATGGATGCAGGCACATATGTAAATTGGAAAAAAAAAGCATCTCCAAAATAAAAGTGATGCAGTTATATTGCAAGCATGGGGTATACTTATTTATATTTGATTTCCAATTGACTTCATGCAGGCTGCACAGGGACAACCAAAGGGCTGGATGTGGCCTGGGGGCAGTAAAATGCCCAGGTCTGCCTTAGTAATTTATTGGATTTCTTGTATTGGATACTCTTCAACTGATATATTTCACCTGGCCATTGCTATTCATTTCACTTGGCAAGGCAAATGCACCTTTGACATGTCTTTCATTAGCTAGTCTTGTTCCAGTCTTGCATTTTTGCCTGGAGGTAATCTCTGATTCCATCTGAGACATTTTCAAGTAATACTAAAGAAAGATCTCCTTCTGAAACTTTGAAGAGCCATTGCTTGACAGTGTTGATGAAGGATAGAAATTCTCTGGTTCTTCAGTTGATGATGACTCACATTTTCTAGCAATCTAAGCCAATTTGGCCAATTAGCGCTCTAAAGAATCTTCTATTTCACGATTTAATACTGGAAGTTATACTGTATCACCTAATATAAATCTTCATTTGTCTTTACCAGGAAACCAAGCAGGAACATTTTTCCAGATAGAAAAATAAATGTGGTTATTGCATTTGGCCATACTTGGGTGGGCAATCAGTTAAAAGAACTGGGGTTCAATTAATGTCTGGAGGCCATATGCTGCTCATTCCTGGTTAGGATTATTATTCCTACGTATTTTATGAAATTTATTTCTCTCTTCCTACATTATGCCTGGGTGGGATATTGATGAGTTCATCAGCACTGAAATATCAAACACTGCCTTGGCTCCGCTTCACATACATCACTCATTATATCAAACTGCTTTGAAGAAAATGGCAGGTATCTGCAACACAGAACTTTTTGAATGACTCTCAAATCTGTTTGACTCAGGTTCATTAATGGATCATTTTCCATATTAAAAATAGCTATAATAGCAGCTTTATAAAAAAAAATATTGAGAGCCCATTTCTTCAAGCTGTGGTTTAAACAATGTGACCTTTTAAAGTATTCAGTTAAGATTTCGAACTCAAACATGCTGCAAAGACCTGATGTGATCAATTTCACCAGGACTGTTCTTATTTATGTCTTGCAACAGAACCCAGTGAAAGCAATCAATAAGCACTAACACTCACAGTAATGCCATCCTGCTGGGTGCTGTCAAGCAACCCTCTTCCAGACTGGTGCCAGAATCCTGGGAGAGAAGGCTTAAGGTAAAAAATAATTAGGTTATTGACTTACATCCTGTGATTCATTCATTTTGCCTTTTATCTAAATTCTCATCAGAAACATAATTTAACCATGCTGAACAATGCTACAATTATTCCTAACAATCAAACTGTCTGCATATGTATGTCATCAGAATGCTTCTCCTCCTTTGCATTCAGGCATTGATAGCAAAGTTTCCTCCTGCATAAATCTCGTTATGGTTAAGGAGTCCACATCGGATGCCCTTCTCTGAATCTCACTACCAACCAAAAGTTAAACCAGTAGTAACAGAAAAGAGCCTACTTATTGTGAGGTCCTGTTGTTTGGTTAGGGTTAGACCTCAAATTGATCCTTTTTAAAGAAGGTCCATACATTTAACTGTTATTTTCCTGCTTCACTTTTGTTTTGCCATTTTGTTTTCAGTTTGAGGACTGCTTCACTATCATGCTGTAAGGTGTTTTGTTAGTTGCCTTTACTACACCTTGGGGTGTCATTGATAACAAAGCAATAAAGAGCAATCATTTGAACCTCTTCTTACATGGGGTAACCTTTGACCCTTGAAGGAGATAATGCCCATGGTCACAATTTATATTATTTTCCAGAGACATCTAACCATCATTGTACCAAAACACTAAGGCAGACAAGACCTTACACACCATCTCAGCAACATCCGAATAGTATTATGAAGATACATCATAAAACACTAGTGCAGAAATGGCCTTTACGTGATACCAGGGGCATTCTACCCTTTTATTCCTTCTTCCCAAAAGCCCCATATAAACTGGAACTTGAAGATAATTCTATCTGTTGTTAGTACTTGATTGGGAATTCCGGGAGTCTAGATCTAGACTGGGAAGTCAAAAATAAACTTCCTCAAAGAATATAGCAGGAAACTATTTTTGTGATGTTGACAAGTAAACCCTATAGATGTAGGCATCAGGAGCAAGCTCGATTTTGACAGGGAGTGATGCATGGTTTGAATTGTTTTAAGAAGAAATACAGTATGGGGAGTTCCAAGTAAGGTAGGCGAACTGACCACAGCTCCAAAGACCAAAGAACTAGTGAGTAGACCCCTTCCTTGGAACCAGGATAAGGAGATGATGGGGAATTGCCCAGATGTGCTCCAGGGAGCTGCTTTCCGGACAGATTTCCACAGGTTTTCGTGCCAGGAGATGACCGGAACACCCATCTTGCTTGCAATCACAGTGGAGTCTTTCAAGGATATTAAGTTTGCAAACCTCACTTTCTAATCATTTGCTAATTAAACATATTAAAGTTATTAGGGACCTTTAGAATGGTAAGTTTGAAAAGTCTAAACTGAGTTTATTTTCACTTCTGAACAAAAGAAGAAATAATTATAAGTTTATAACTTAAGGAATTTGAAATAAACAAGAGCTAAAAAATATTTTGATTTCAGAAAGTTATAAATGGGTTTAAGGTTCCAGATAAGTTTGGAATATTGATTTTTACGATAAGATTTTGGAATAAATTTTAAAAAATAGCTTCTTGTGGTAAATATTTATTTTGGCTCTCCTGGCTATTCTAAGTAATGACGAAGATGATTTTAGAAACAGGTCACTAGAGACCACTAAAGATTCTAAGCGGCAATTTAAAAAATGCAGGCCTTTTCTTGATGACAGTTAATACTGGGACTTACAAAATGACACAAAACATTACAACATTGGCTATATTAAAGGACATTTTAAAAGAATGGGGCCAGAAATTAGTAACTACAATGACATGTATAACAAATTTTATCTGGCAGAGAAAGTATCACATGTAGAACTACAAATGACAGACCATGATATACAAAAGTTACTACCTGAAGTTTCAAAAATTAAAAGGGAAATACAAATGATAAAACCAGGAGAATAACCTGGAAATATTTTTCCTATTGGATCTATAGAAGAGGGAGGGAGAGAAGGAGGAAGGTGCTTCATATTCAACAAAGAATTGGATTAGCGAAGAGAAATAAGCTATTCTCTCCTTCCTTCCCCTTCCCCAGATCTTATTATAGCTCACAGATACTGGCCACTTTTCGACAAAATATAAAGATTAGCTTAATTTCAAATCAGTGTTCTTTTAGAAAATGTCTTCCAGCCTTGCTGAAGTAAGAATAGCTGTATTTTAAAGTCATTAATTATAATTTTACTTCATACCATTATTTTTTGTGTTGCAAAGAACAAATTAATTTTTGTATCATCATTATATAATAGACTAAAAAAGGGAGGAAGAAGATTGCATTTTTTTATCATCCTATTTTTTCAGCAGCAGTTGGTATTCTGCAAACAATAGGTGACAGTAATTAGATCTTCAAGAAAAAATAGACAAGACAAAGTTCCAGGGTAAAATCTAATCATTTGTACTATTTACAGAAAAGGCAATAAGTCAAAAGAAGATAGCAGGATATGTAGTTCAACACCATATTCTAGTATTAGAGTACTCCTACCCCTCAGAAATAGTTTGTGCCAAAGGTGGAACTGCTTAGATATATCCAACTATCCATCCAGCATTTATTGTATGGGAGTCCAATTACCTGAAAGGCAACAGTTTAGCTCATACGGGGTGATAGGCAATTGACTACAATTTCAAATGATGGTTGTCAAATATTAATATTTGAATAGATCATTTATTTATCAACTCAAAATTACAATCATCATTGAAACATTTCACACAATCATCATCATCATCAGGAACTGGTTCATATATGGAGATACATTATATACCAACAATAGCCTCAAAGATATTTAAATTATAACTAGTGGATAATGTTCACCAAGTGGGAGGCATGGATGCTAGGCTATATAATGACAGATTCATAGATACACAAAAATGAACAAGATATCCTTAGAAGAATCTCAGAAATGTAACAGCTTTGATAGAGCATTTTTAATTTCTTTATTTCTCAGGCTATAGATTAATGGATTTAGCATGGGTGGAATAATGGAGTACATTACAGTAATTGCCAAATCCAGGTGAGAAGGTTTCTGAGGTGGAGTTCTAAGATAAGCAAAACTGACAATAGTTACAAATACAGAGAAAACAATGACATGAGGTAGACAGGTGGACAATGCCTTTTTCCTCGCTTGAACAGAAGGAATTCTCAAGACAACAGAAAAGATCTGTATATAGGTAGCAACAATGAAAATAAGGATGCCAACCCCAGTTAGAGCACTAAATATGAGGGCTCCAATTTCAGCTAGGAATAAATCAGAGCAAACAAGCTTAAGTAACTGTGGGATTTCACAGAAGAACTGATTGACAATATTGGAACAGAAAGGTGATGCAAAAGTGCCACTGGTATGTAACCCTCCATACAGGAAACCAGCAATCCATACACTTCCGACCATTTGCTTGCAAACTCTCCTATTCATTATCAGTTCATATTGCAAAGGGTTGCAAATGGCAACATAGCGATCATAGCCCATGACTGTAAGAAGGGCAACGTCACATCCTACAAAGGAGATAAAGAAAAGGACTTGAGCAACGCATCCAGAATAAGAAATGTATCTGTTGTTCAACACATAATTGAGCATGATTTTTGGAATAAGAACTGAGACAGAAGCAATGTCCTGGATAGCCAAATTCATTAGAAAGAAGTACATGGGTGTGTGGAGACGGTAATCCAAAACCACCGCAGAGATGATAAGAAGATTCCCTGTTAGAGTTGCTAAATATAAAGTCAGAAATAAACAAAAATGTGCAATTCCCAGTTCTCGTATTGCTGAGAATTCAAGGAGTAGAAATTCAGAGATAAATGATTGATTTGCCATTTCTTAAAATTAATTACCAAGAGTGAATGCATCAGCTGCAAGAAAACAAAAAGATAAATATTAAAATCATAACCTCTTATAAAATAACATTTGCATTTGAATATGAATACTACTGATGATGGAGGGAACATGAAAAAAAAGTGTATTGGAGGTTGATTTTCAAAGAATGTTTTCAATATTTTTATGCAAGATCAGATAAATGTGTGAATAAGGAATATTTTAGCAAATAATTAATAAAATAATTAATAATATTTTCTGGATCAGAAATTACCTGTCGTTCAGAGGAACGTTCAGAGGAAAAAATGCAGAAAATTCTAGAACTTGTAACCTCCTTCATGTAACATAATCTTGTAGAGAAGTATTCTTTTGACTACACTAATAATTACTGTAAGTATTGTACAATAATGGAAAATGTATGTAATAGAAAAAAGAAATGAACTCAATTAAAATATATAAGAATATTAAAAAAAAAACTATGAAGCAATGGGAATTATCATTCTGGAGCTTTGTATATGTTTATGTAGCTAGGTAGATAACCACCTATCTGAATTGCAATGCTACAATGTATATGTGTGCATAATCATAAATTTTCTCTGTTTTTGAATTTACTTCAGGCCTTTTTTCTTCATTTGTTTGTCATTGTTATTCAAGTTGGTAATTTTGTGGGAAGGGAAGGGAAGGGAAGGGAATATCATTGAGATCCATTGAGGATAACAATCTTACTACTTAATTATACTCTATGGTAAAATTCCATAAAATTCCATAATATTCTTACTCTGTCCAGAATTGCTCAGTCATCAGCATAGCTACACAGTACAAAGCATTGGGCAGGAGACTGTATTTTTTGGTGATATTTATTTGGCATGATAAACCCTACATATGTAGATTAGGTATAAAATATGGCCTCAGCAGAGATAATGAAAAAATCTACAGAAAGACTCTACACAAATATATTAGATATTAATGGCATATAAATACATTATTTAAATATTTTATAAACAATTGAGTACAAAGTTATTTTCATTCTGTTCTAAGAACAATAACCAGTTTATTAGTAAAATTATTAAAACAAATCTTACTTTCCCTCCTCATATATTTAATTTTGAGATGGAATTTTCTTCTCTAGATTTATATTTCAAAGCAATATGTTCTGTTGCTCACTTGTGAAGCCATATGTGCTAAAAACAATCC
>JANHFL010006481.1:53654-71000 GCA_032468155.1 Oxyrhabdium leporinum | reverse complement strand
ATTTCTGTAAGCATTTGTACCCAGACGACACACCGTGTAATAGAAGATTTTGTATGAAAACAAAATAAAACTTATTTTAAAAAAAATAAAAAATAATAATATAAATGACCTCCAACTTTCTTCTAGTGCAAAGATTATAACAATAGAATCACCTCCTCCAAATTCAAACAAATAACCCCAATCTATAAAATATCTTAAATTACTAATAAAAAACTTACTGTAGGAGATGATCAGGCTGAGCCAGAGGAAGCACGTCATCAGTTTGGAGTCTGCACCCACAAAATATTTAAGTCCATCCCTTCTTGAATTCCATCTACCCTCAATTTGCCTTAACCATTAGTTCAGATTCTTGTTTAGAAGTAGCATCGAATAAATTTGTATTCAGTTGAACAATCAGGTCCCTGATTTCTTATGCCTGACACTTACTAAAAAAAATCATAAAATTCTCTTAATTGTATCTAAGATATAGTAAATTATCAAATGTAAATAACCCTGGGGAGGGTATCTGAGTGGCCCATGAGGTGGAATGTGAGTGTGGCAGAGCCAGGTTGTCGAACTGCCACCTCACACCTGCACTTTGCTGTCATTCAGTGCCAGTCTGCCATGGACCCTGGGGGCAGAGTGAAAGGGAGGGTGAACGTAAATGCTTGGGAAAAAGTGAAACTATGGAAAGAAGCATCAGTCTCAATCAAGAGTCCTCAAGGTCTTTTCCATGGGAGAGGAATGCAACTGCAGGAGTGACTGTTTCAAAAACTGATTGGATGATTGTGGGCGGGGGGCAGGGACCAACAGTGGGAAGTGTTTGGGAGGGGAAAGTTATACCTAGGGATTTAGCACGCGAAACTCAGTTCTGGCTTTGCTTTACTGCAATCCACTTGACCATTAGTAAGCTATATCTTAACAAATGGAATCAAGGATTGTTCTTACTTGTCTCGTCTTCTGAACTCTTGTTTCCCTTGTTTCCTGGATTTCTTTATTTTGATCCGTTGTTTCTTGTTGCGTATTTTCAGTCTTTTCAATTATATCATAGTGAAAGTCAGTTATATCATGTCGTAAGTCTTTTAGTAAGTCCTTTATCTCTCGAAAACCCCCAGGAAACAAGGGAAACAACTGGGAGCTTAGAAGATGAGATAGAACAGACTTTGCAACAAATAGAAGGAGGGGAAAAAAAGAGACCATAAAGTTGGGTGAAATAAAGTGGGGAGAATACGTAACAGGAGAAAGAAAAATAAAATTCAATAAATTGCATGATATTTTTGGGGAAAAGATAGAAAAATAGAAAGCAGACTCGGTGGCAACAGAAAATAGTGGAGATAGAAACAAGGGTTGGGTTAAAAACAAAAGATATAGATAAAGATCCAAACGAGGAGTATGGAAGGCAAGTTAAAAAGAGAAGAAGGGAAATTTCTAAGAGAGTGAGAGATGATGGATGACAAAGTTTTTGCTTTAAAAATAAGATTGGCTGTATTAAAATTAGAATAGATTTGAAAATTAGAATAGATTTGGGAAAAAAATAGAAATTAGGAGAATGTTGTTATATGTATCTCTATACAATACTGTGGATTAGAGGTTAAGACTGGATTTTGAAAAAGGATGTTACTAGGTATGTTTAAAAATGATATTATTAGAACGATGTAATAAATATTGAAGAAATGGACAATTGGTTGTACTAAAGATAAGAACAGACTGAAATAATTAGAAATGGGGAAAATATTGTTACATGTATCTTTATATAATATCAAAGTAAAGAAAAGAGGTTAAGACTAGATTTCTAATCATATTACTAGATATATTATTATTAAGATGAAGATGGGAAAAATGATAATAAAATAAAGGATTAAGTATCGATATATACACAATAATACCAGATTATGTAAATTTGACAATTGTTGCAAACTCCAGTTGTATTATATTTTCTTTTTGTATTGGAATTAATGATGCGCAGCCAACACAATTCCTTTGGGAATCCTTTCCTTTCTTTGCCCAGACTTTAGCAGAGACTGGATTTTGGTGGTATAGAACACCCTTATTGGTTGAATAGAATATTTCCTTAAAAAGATTTCAAGCCTGTATAACATCGAAGGAAGAACAATCTGCCCAAAGGTTAACAATATTCTTTGGCAACCAAGTATGCTGGGGAGCGAAGAAATCTCTGTTAATTCATTAGAATATATCCTACAACGTAAAAGTTGGGAAGAGAATTCAGTATTACTCATCTGTTGTGCCACCTGCCCCTGTTCAAAGAAATATCACCAAGTTGGAGTAAGATCCTATGTCTCTGTAGGACTAACCTCTCCTTTGTGTCTTCTCCATCCAAGTCTCCTTTAAAATTGCTCTTAGTATTATCCTTGTTCTCTCCTGTCTCCTAATGGAGCCTCATTTTCCAGAGAAAGACATCTTCCTCCTCCCAATCCAGCAAGGAACAAGGCTTATTTACCGAGGTTATGAGGGGGGAAGAGCAAAAAAAGACTTACTTGTAGAGTCCATTATTTGAAATAAGTTCTTTATCTTGGTTGTCTGGTTGTCATTATCACAATATTATGTTTGGGGTTTCCTCCCAACTGTATTTCCAATTTAGGTCTCCTTTTAAGTTTCAAGACCCTTTTTGTTTTTGCTGCTGGCCTTTGTTTCTGTGTCCTTAGGTGGTTTAAACTTTTTAAAAAACATACTCCCACAGCATCGGCAAATGCTGATGAATTCCGGAACTCGTAATCTAAAACCTAAATCCTATGTAATCCTAAATCTAAAAATCTAAAATTACTACTCCTAATAAAACTAACTTAAATAATTTATAATGTTAAATAAAAAATAAACTATTTTACATCCAAGTAGCTGTAATAGGGGGATAAGGAGCTCACTAAAAAGGCTGTCACATGGCAACCATCTTGCCACCCATTCCTATATTTTTATAGTTAAAAGTATTAATTTTTGAAGCAGTCCTAAATGCAGTGAGTAAATGAGAAATACAGAAACATGCTCTTAAAAGGCAGGAAACAGACTCAGTCTTTCTTAATAGCCCCAAAGAAACTGAGGAGGTCACTTTTTAAAAATGCAGATTTGGTAATCCATTCAAGACAGGATTAAAACCCCAAGGAAGCCAGCATCTAGGATTAATTACATTTGTTAAACAAGTTTAAAACCCCCAACTCATTGCCGGCCTTCGCGAGACAAACTAATTAAAATCAAATAACAAAATACACAAAACAAGCCTCTAAATTACAAAATGCTGTAGAACAAACTGCATAAAAATCCATGTACTCATCAAACCAATTGGTCAGCTGACCAGGACCTCAAACTCATGTGTTCCTGTTCACCAATAAACCATATTTCCAATTAGCCCCCATGTTTCCAGTGTCTTTCTCTCCATTTGGAACTGAACCAATGGATATTTCTTCCAACACTCTTGAAAAAAGCACATTTGGGACAACCATGACCTGGATGACTGAAGTATCCCCATAGACAAGAGACTTCTGTGTTCAGTGAACTGATAAAGCACCCTTTCACACCCAGGAGAAGCAATCCTTAGATCCATTTGCACCACTTAAAGATACCAGCTGGTCTCATTCACCTCACAAGATATCCTAATGAAATCATCCAGATTTAAGAAAAGATCACATGCTCCCAGAAAAGCAGTAAAAAAATCAGACAGAGTGCCAAGCTTGCATACTGCCTTTTGGAAATACACCCCAAAAGGACAGTGCAAGGAACCACTAAAGCAGTGTAAAAAGCTTAAAGCAACCCTTCCCTTTAAGAAAGTCAAGCCGCTCAGGGCTCCGGCAACTGAACGTCTGCTGTTACCATGTAACAAGGCTTACCAGAGAGGCAGTTTCTGAAAAAACTTAAAGATAAGCAGGATTAGAAACACACCAGAATGTTTCTTTCCTGCCTTCCTAACAAAATTAGTCCTGTAAAGTGGGAAAAACAAAAGGCTGTTGGAAGGAGATTTCTTCCAACAACCGGTTCACTGAATTGCTCAGAAAGTTAACAAACAGTTCTTCCGAAGTGGTGCAAACTGGCTGAATCCCATCACTGCCCCCAAGTACTTACGACACAGTCCAGAAGTTATCAATGTTGCAGCACCACTGCAGTCGTTCACACTTATGAATGACAGCAGAGGCACTGCAACATTTGCCCTGCCTATTTCCCACCCACCCGCTGAGTCTCCACAGGCACTGAGCCTATGGAGACTCACTTGCCTTGTGACAACCTAGCGAGCTGTCGGTTCCTTTGCCTGCTTTGGTGCATTTGCAGAAAACAGAGGCTTAACATAGTACGAAATCACGTGAGATTAGTACTGTGAGATCTTGTGCTACTGATCTCGTGTGATCTCACATTACAGTATTTTAGGCCTCTGTTCTCTGTGAACCGAGGCCTGCACAAGATCCACGGCAAAAGGCTTTGCAAACAGGGAGGCCTTCCCTCTGTTTGCAAAGCCTTTTGCCATAGATCTGGTACAGGCTTCCATTCTGTACCTCCGTTCTGTAAGATCACACAAGACTCTGCAGCAAAAGGGAAGGCCTCTCCATTTGCACAGTCTTTTGCTGCGGATCTGTTGCAAGCTTCCATTCGCAGAGAACAGAGGCCTAAAGTACTGTAGTACGAGATCACATAAGATCAGTAGCACGAGATATCGCACTACTGATCTCGTGTGATCTCACACTACAGTACTTTATAGGCCTCTGTTCTCTGTCAACTGAGGCCTGGACCAGATCTGGCTGAAGAGCACTTAAATGCCCACGACACTGTGGGGTAGCAAAATTGTGTTGCTTCAAGCCTCCAAGTGGCTTGCAAACACTTTTTGTGCCAAGACTGGAATCAGGCAAAGAAACCACTGCAGTGAGGCTGGAGAGGAAACAGCTCTCTAAGATCTTCACAAGGTAAGTGATCCGGTACGACAGGATGGGGGGGAGATGGCCAGTTCCATCACTAGACCGTCCATGGCCATCCTACCCTGAGATACCTCATGTGCACTTAACAACCCACGCATTTGATTAGCGAATGCATGGACAAAAGGACAGACTGATCACGTTCGACTTACATGATTCACTCCAATGAATCCTCGGGTTACGAATGCAATTGGCAGGTTCCATTACATTTATAACTCGAGGATTACCTGTATCCTCTTAGCCATAAGCAAGACTTGAAGACAGGACCAGTTTCCTCGGCAAATGACATTTCAGCTATAACCCTTTAACTATTGAACTCACTTGCTGTTTATTAATGGAGTGTACTATCATGTCCCTCAGGTTTATGTCTATCTTTCCCCCCTCACCATAAAAGCAAAAGAATAAAATGTAAGTGTTTTGCTGCAATACTGTTGATATGTTGATACATTTCTGTTGGTTTCTCAAATCCTGATGCAGCATTCAGACTTCTTTACAAAATCATGCCAGTACAGTGCTACAAATCCCAGGAGCTGGGAACAAGGAAGCATCTGCTTATGGTTAACAAGATAAATGCTTCATCTGATCCAGCTGGGCTAAATGTATGACTTGTGTTGCATTTATTTGCCTGTATTAAATTTCATGTTATTTTGTTGATTCCAAATGAGTACATACAAGCCAGGAGATCATCACAAAACTTTACCATTATACACCTGCATCCAAATGTCTAACACAAGTACTTAAATGTTATCATTTATTTGATGATGATGATGATGATGATGATGATGATGATGATGATGATGATGATGATGATGATGATGATGATGATGATGATGCCTTGCATGCTTGGTCATTTGATCTCCTTTTCCCTAACTGGACCTGTGTGGAATAGGGCAAGTCAGGATTCCGCACCAAAAAGAGCACAGGCAGTCCAACACAAGAAAATGACTCTTTTGCACTCTGAAGCATTCTCCATCCCAGAGAGATTTTCACTGGAGCAGATTTATAATTAGTGTCTGCAATTGCAGATTCTAAGTGACACTGTTCATGTGATCAGTGTTGAGGTCCATTTTATGTCATTATTCAGACAATGATTTTGCCTGGCAGACTTCATAGCTTATCTAGGTTTTCAGCCTTATTCCTGGTAAGATTTTATCCTAAAAAGCCTCTAACTCAGGGATGTCAAACTTGCGTCGTCACATGATGTATTGCGACTTTCCCTCATTCATTAAAACGGGTAGGCGTAGCCAGCACATGGCGCATCTGGCCCATGGGCCTCAGGTTTGACACCCCTGCTCTAACTAATCCATAAAGTTGCGAAGCAAGGACGCACAAAAGGAGGCAAACCAAATGGGCTATTTTTCTCATATAAAAATGCAGCCGATAAGAGCAGATCTCAAATATAGGAATGCTTCCTATCCTAGCATGTTGTGTATAATATTTCCTTGGTTAGAAAGTTCATGAACATTTCACATCCTGATTCCTTTGTTTCTCGATGCTGATATATCTTCACCTTTGGGTATGTAGCCTAAAAAATGCTTCCGTTGCACTTTCTCTCCCCATTAAAATAGTTTCAGGGAGAAAGGCTGACTCTCTCCACACTGTGATCTGATAGTTCTGCCACTGAGCGCGCATCACAACTAGACCTGAAGCTGCCTGAATGTTCTCTGGTTTCCAGGCTTTAGGCTTCAGTCACATGCAATATGGATTTGACTATTCAAGGAACTTTGAGCTTCATTTCCCAAATGACTTATTGTTGCAGGGTTTTATTCCCTGGAACCAAACCAGATCTAATAAAGAAAAAGGTCTACTCAAGGACACACTAGCTTGCTTTTCCTATCCATCTGTAGCCTGGTGTTAAATGTATTTGCAAGAGATTCAGAGAATGTTCACATAGTAACAAAAGACAACAAAAATTTGCTAATGTCTACTGAACAAAGTATGCTTTATGGAAGAAGGCATGGAAAAAACCCAGGTTAATAATAACAGAATAGAAAAAAAAATCGTTTGTTAAAAGAATTTCCAGATCTCTGGAAGCTTTTAGAATATACACACTCATGCCTACAGGAATAAAAACCATAGATAAATATCTGTTTATTGCCTGTTTATGCTACCTGTTCTAAGAACTTTTATTCAGAGTAACTCCCACAAATGACACTTATGATATATTAAAGTAAAAGTAATCAATTCCAGTCCTTCTGCAAAGGAGCATCACTTTCCTTTTCTTTCAAAAATTACTCATCTACAATTGTACTCATTTCCTTGTCAACATAAAATATTCTTTCCTTTCTTCATGTTGTAACCTCCAGTTCTATAATTGCATTTTTACACATTACAAGCGTCCTCCAAAGAAATTAAAGTGAAATGATGTCCTTCTCTGTTTTATGTATAAGGACAAATAAATCTTCTTCATCATCATAATGGTTCTACATCAATGGTATCATGCCTCTGTACAGTAGTCACTGAAAACGGATTGCAAAAGATGGGCTTGGCTTCCTCGGCTTCCCATGGGCCTTGGGTGGCCATGATAAAGATAGAATGCTGGACAAGACAAAGGCCTGTTTTGCAGAGCTGTTCGTACATCTATACAGGGTTAAGGTCATCCTGAAGTCTGAAAGGTGAATGTTCCAGAGGGAGGGCTTTAGCAAAGACGGCTCCTGGCTGATGGGATCTGTAACATACCCAACCTGCTAGAGCAAATTGAACAGGTTGGAAAGAGTGGGAGAACATGATCCCTTAGAGCAGGGGTGTCAAACTCACATCGTAATGGTGGTGTCACATGACATATTGGGAGTTTTTTTCCACTTCGCTAAACCAGGCATGGGCGTGGTCAGTGTGTGACGCATCTGGCTCATAGGCCATGAGTTTGACAGCCCTGCCTTAGAGTCTCAAGCCATGAAGATCTATTTTTTAAAAAAAAATTTTTTTTTATTTTTTACAAACATATCATTGTGTGAACAGTGTGATACCTGGGTATCATACTTTTCAATACAAATAAATTGATATTAATCATATTTGTATCATTTAACAAAGTATATAATTCTAGTAATATTACACATCTTCATAATGAATTATCATCTTTCATTGTTTAGTTATTCAGTGTTTCAATATGTCATTTTTATACCAATCACCCTATTCTGAATTTCATACTTTTAGTGTAGATAAAATATTATCAATCATATTATTACATTTAACCAACTTACATAATTCTAATGTTAACACAAACATTTATATAATATTAAAATCTTCCATTATTGCTTATTCAACTTATCGATCACCATATTACTTATTCAACTTATAAAATTATTATTTTTATATCAATCAACATGTTCTGCATATCATACATTTTAACACAAATAGGATATTATTAATGATCTTTATTACATTTAGCAAATATGCACTCCTTCATATTAAATTGTAATTTAATTATACCATCATTTAAATTTTGATTTTCCCTCTTGCTATTACATCTCCTTATTGTATAGGTCTATGTGTTTTATTTATCCCCCTTTCTCTAAATCCCATCCTTCTATTTCTTTTTTTGTTGTTGTGTCCCTGCTATATTAAACATGTTCCCTTTTCTAACAGTCATCTCTTAGCTGCCTTAAAGCTTTAATTATTTGTTTCTTAACTTGTCTCCCATATTTCTCTCTTGGGTCTTTATTTCTATCAGCTTCCACATCTTGATTGCCCATTTTAAGCTTTTCTCCTTCTCTGTCTTTTGCCATTGTCTAATTTTCAAAATATCTACTCTTGCTCCTCTCTCTCCTGTAAAAATCTTGTTTCCCCAGTTTCTTTTTTAATTTTCTTAGAGTACTCTCCCTTTGGCTTATATCATCAATCCCTATTATTTGGATTATTATCTCCTTTTTTCCTGCTTGTTCCATTCGTTTTGTCTGTCCCATTTTTTCATTTCCTCTTTCAGTTGGCTCCTCTTCCTGGGCGTCTTGAAAAGTCACTGTCTTTTGTATTGTATTTCCCAGCTTTTCATCTATGGTCTCCATTTGTTTCAAGATTTCCTGGCAATGTCTTGTCAATGTCTCTTTTGTACTTTGAATTGCTGATGCCACCTCTTCCCAAATTCCACTCAATTCTTCTTGATGAGGCATCTCATTAAGTTTTATTGAATCCCTCTTTTATCCAATACTCCAAAGGCCATATGTTCAAGCCTACAAACGCTTCTCAAAAAATTCAATATTCTTATTTTCTTTATGCCCCAAACTTAATCTATCTGCTCCTCTGGAGAACTCCTTGTATCTTCCAGCACCTCCTTAGATTCCTCTATCAATCCAATCTTATGTTGTACTCCTCAGGGGTCTTCAGTAGTATTTTCTTTCATATTATCACATTTAAATTTCCAATAGACAAGCAGGATTTTAATAATATGTTGCTCTTCCTTTCGTCAGCAGGTGGCACTCTTTAATTAAATTTTAATATTGGTCAATTTTCCAATCTTCCCCCAGTATAAAAATAATCTCGGCTTTGGGTAGATAATCCCAACATTTCAAGGTGCCTGTCCAGCAAAACGCCTGTCCAGTTTAAAAGTCCAATTTTCCGTATTTTTAGCAAATTTTCTATCTTTTTTTCCTCTAATTCCTCCTTCAAATTTAATATTTTTTTCCAAAGTGCCAAGTCGCTGCTAATTAAGTAGTTGTGGATCCTTTTCCAAATTCTTTTGGGATTTCAAATAAGATAAAAAGTTCTTCTCACCCAGTTTCAGACACTGTTCACCTACTTCACTTCAGCAGTATCTTAGATCCTTTTCAGCTGTCCCAACTTCACAGCGGCCATCTTAGACTGCCTCTTTTCTTCGTTGTGACATAGAGGGAAATAGCCCAGGGGTTCACCAGGAGATTGTGATCTCTCCTGTGACCTCACTGAGCACCCCTTTGCTGCCCTCCAAGGTGACTTTTGGCTCCTTACGGAGCCCACAAACAAGGAGAAGCCAGCACAGGAGCCCTCCGTTTCTGTGTCTGGTATCATCGCGATGTCAGCTGGAAGTCCAGCAAGCCATGAAGATCTTTAAAGATGATAATTGATCACCTTTAGATGGAGAGCACCCAGAAGAACACTAGCAAGCAATGCAGCTCATGTAGCAGTGATGTTATATGTGTAACATGTATCAAAGATTTCTCATTCTTTACTACTCATGCAGTCACATTCTATACCAGCTGAAATTTCTAAATGCTTTTCAAGGCAGTCTCATGTAGAGCAAGTTGTTGCAGTAATCCACATGACAGGTCACAAGGGTAAGAGGGACTGTGAAAGAGTCTAGAAATTGGTGCAACTGGTGCACAACACAAAGTTATAGAAAGGCCTTACTGTTTACAGCTACCACCTGCTTGTGCAGGAACTACGAGTCCAAGAGAACTCCCAGATTATCCACGGGCCAATCTGTACAGTGCAATCCCATCTAGGACTAGCAGTGGAAAATTCTTACCACTGAAAGGACCAAATAGTCAAAGCCATTCAGACTTGCTTGGGTTGATTCAAAGTCCACTGCACTCCATCCAAACCCTTGTATGACATCCAGGGCATTGCTCAGGCAGAGTAGAGATATAAAGTGGGATATAATCAGCATAATGAAGATACCTCAACCCCAAACTGTCAGATCATCTCACCCAGCAGCCTCAGTGTAGCTAGTAAATGGGGGACAGGAGAGGAGACAGAAATGAGATCTAAGACACCTCACAAATTAGAAGCTGTAGGGTAGATCTCTCTTCCCCATCAACGCCAAACGGAACTCACCCAGGAGGAAGGAGAAGAATCAGGCAACACAGTGCTACTCACCCTGGTCCAAGCTGGTCCAGAAGGATATTATTATCAATTTTATTATTTATACCTTTTCTATATGTATAAATGATTGTTTTCCTATAGCTATGTAGAAAGTTAGCACCCACCCCTGTCCTAGAAGAATGAATTATTTTGAGAAATGTTTAAAAAGGCAGAATATTATATTTCCCTGGATGAGAAATGGAGAAATGTTTTTTTAAAGCAGCCCCCACCTTTCTTAATAGCCCTCAGCAGATATCAGCACTTAAGAGATAAAGAGTTATTGAAAGAAGCCAAGTATCTAGGTAGCTCTATTCATAGGCAAAAATTCCCTGCAGCAGGGTCTGAACAAAGGTAGCATTAGCCCTCAGCCACAATAGGAATTGCCCAATGCCCCTTCATTGCATCAGCAGTCCAAACTTCAACCAAACCTGGGAGCTCAGACAACCTACGGAGCCAGCTATGACACCAACATAACCCCTACATGGCACCATGAGAGTCTGACAACAGCTAATAGAATACATGTTCAGGAATAAGAAGTTTAAGTGTAAAGCCCAGAGAAGGTATACAAACTCCCCACTTTCAACTCCGTGTGGTCAGCTGCCAAGAAGCACACGTGCTTGGTGGTTCTGCGTCATCAATAAATGGACCTTCTTTCCAATCAGCCTCCAGCCTCCACTTTGTATCCAGTGCCTTTCTCCTGGCTTGGAACTGAACCAGATGGATATTTCTTCCAACAGGTACAAATGATGTTTATCTATTACTCGTCATATTATTGTCTAGCAAACCCTGAAGATGTGGAGTGTAATGAATAAATATTAAATTTGATTTGGAGAAGCTAAATGCCATCTAATGTCACCTTTTAGAAAGGAAGCACAACCAAGATTTTCTAACCTTTTCTGCCCAAATGATTCTGAGGTTGAGAATGTTATGTCATCCAGCTCACAGTTAACTGTATCCCACTGGGGTGAGAAGGCTGATGTAATTTCAAAAGTTGTTAAAAAGAAATTTCTAAGTTACTAGATGATAGAACAGCAGAAAGGGTTTAACTGAATTACTGTTCAGCATTCTTTCATTTGGATTTCCCAAGAAAATAAGCATGGTAACAAGTAACCAGGGTAACCTACATTTCAAAACACAAATGTAACTTGAAGCTGGGAATGTGAAAGGTTCATATTTTGGAAACTAATCACATTATCATGGGATGAGTAATGGTTGCAAACCAATACTAGCACGTTCTTATTATTGGTATTATATATCTTGGAAATAGGCCCGCCTGCTGATACATTTCAAGAATATAGTACACAAAACTTAATCATGAATCCCAAGGGTGTTGTCCAGTTAGGAAACTGCACTTCTGTCCATATTAAGACCATGGTTGTCTTTAGAATAGACATACTATCACACATAGAAGATATTTTATTCCAATACAGCCTCTATTTAGAGGAAAAGGGATTTTCCCATTGTGGGTATCCTGTTGCATGTCTCATACAATTCCACAATCCGCTGGAGAAAATTTTCAGTACCCCTCCCCAAATGCCCTTTGTACTTTCTTGTTGTGGATGCCCAATAAACGCAATTGATAGGAAAGTAAGAACTGAGCCAACATCCCAAAACAACAACTCACTACCCTTCCTGGACATCCTGATCACAATGCAGACCACAATGGCAAACAAGAAACACAAGTGTATTGAAAAACTAACCACACCAAACAAGTGCTCCATTACCAAAGGAACAACCCAATTTCTCATAAGAGAAGCTGTGTAAGAACTTTATTTAGGTGAGTTTAAACTCACTGCAGCAACACTGAACAGCAGAAAACAGAGCATATACAACTGTCTTCCAACCAAATGGATATCCACACAACTTTATTTTAAAAAGGGCCTGACCACTCAATCCAATACAGCACAACCAACACAAGCCATGTGTTTTATGATATTTCCAGGTGGATCAAATTATTAACACTATTAACAATTACAACCATGTGATCAAGGCATTACATTCCTTATTTGTTTCAATATTCCAGTAATGTCAGAACTTATCTTTTTCACATCTGCTCATACTAGGATTGTTTACTATTTCAGATTTGATTGATTCATAATCAAATTTCTTCACTCACTGCTGACAAGTGTTTAAAACAATCCTACGATCCGCTATTTGATGGTCCCAATACATTTTGCCCATATCTGCCCCGAAAAGACCACAATACTCAGTTTCCATCAGTTTGGATTTAATACTTTTTTGTATCAATTTTCTTTGGTACCTAGTGAAACCTGAAATAGTTTACATTGTATCATCTTTATAAATACTTAATTCAGCACTTTTCTATAATATTATTTTATGGATTATGTTACACCCACCGAAGCATACTTTGATAATGGTAGATTTTGCCCTCAGGTACTCCTTACCTCCGTGCTATTGTAAATTTAGGATCAAGGTTATGTCACAGATGGAATAACAACACTAACTATAAAATAATAGATCAGGCTTGATCCTATATATTGCTGATAACAGAGTTATAGCCATAGTTAAAACTTGGAGAAAAAAAGATTCATAGGGTGTTTGACCACTTTGGCCACCTAATGAGAAGGAAGGACTCCTGGAGAAGAGCCTAATGCTGGGAACAACTGAGGGCAAAAGAAGAAGGGGACGGCAGAGAATGAGGTGGCTGGCTGGAGTCACTGAAGCATGAGCTTGAATGGACTTGGGTGGGTTGGGTTGGTAGAGGACAGGGAGGCCTGGAGGAATGTTGTCCGTGGGGTCACAATGGGTTGGACACAACTTTGCAGCTAACAACAACAAAGGTGTTTGATGGACAGCAAGGAATCAATCCTAACTTTCAATGTACATCTTTGAAAACTGCTGAAATCACAGACAAAACATGTAGCGTATAACAAGGCAATCATTTTTTGATATTTCTCTTAGTTTTAATAAAAATACTGGATTACTATGAATTTTGCTTCCCCCTTCCTTCATACAACCACAAATCAGCTTCCATTTCTATTCACTCTAGGACACAAATATCTTTTGGAAGTGTGAACTTTCTGCAAGGCCTGACAAGTTGAATCAAGTGAGAAAACTGCCAGGGGATAGAACTGTGAAACATTCACACATGCACGGACACATACACATGCGCGCGCGCGCACACACACACACACACACACTTTATTAAATGATGAGAGATGTTAATTTTTCCAAACATTTGAAATGATGAGCTTACCAAAATCTTCCACATGAATCTATTTCAACACTGAAATCTGTGTGAAATTAAGTTGGAAATTAATTTTAAGGAGTAATAATTCTATTCCTTCTCTTATACTGCCACCCCATGGGTTAATAGTAAATTACAAGGTTTACTTAGAGGTTTTTGAAGTGGTGCAGTCATTTAATTTAATCAAATATTATATAAAGTAATACCAGTAACTAAAATGCATTTTAAAACTAATGAATATATTTCAGTTCTTCAGGTACTAACCTGCACCTTGCATTAAAATCTTAGCAATAGTGAGACTCTCAGCATTATAAAAACTAGCTACACATTTGGTCAGGATCTGGATGAGAAGCAGGTTCAGATATCGCGTGGCTGCTGTGGATTTGAAAGCCAACAGCATCTACAGACAATTCAGCTTTGACTCTTCATAGAGTTGCTACCATCCTGATGGAGCAGGCCTCCAATCCAGGGATTCTTGTGGATAGCTTCACAGCTCTTGATTGCACAACAGGCAGAAACTGTGGTCAGGAGGGGTGTGACAAGCACAAGTCAGGCAAGCTTTGAGACTGACTAGTCACACATCTCTGCAACGGTGTGAATTGTGGAGTGGGTGTTGGGAGGATGGAAAGTAAACTAAACAAATTCTCTTCTTGAAGCTTTGTGTTTCACTGGTTGATAAAGAGCTTGCGCAAGAGCAGAGAATATTTGTGCTTCTCATGGGACATAGTATTAACAGGAAAGGAAGGGGTGGATATAGAATTGGCAAGAAGTGGGTAAATCTAAAAACGTACAGAATGACACATTAAAATCAGGGAAGATTCTGAGTAATGAAGGAGGTGATTCATGGAGGAGGTGACTGGCAGCTAGAAAACTGATGGTGGCTGAAAGAAACTGGATAGATCTAGCAGCTGTTGAAGGTGGAATGTTGGACTCTTGGTTTCTGTCCAAAGTAAGTTTAGTTGTTAACCTTAAAACAGAATGAAAATTTGTATAAATTGAAGACACATCCTATGAAGAAGAGAAACAGCATTAGGAGGACAAGTGGCCAGCTCAACTAAGAGTCTCCTGAAGCTGATGGAAGACAATGAGATCAAATGTTTCCCAGCAAAGAATTAGCCAGCCAATATCTTTGCATCTCTTCATTTTGAGACTAAATGTACAATGGCCAACTAATTTAGTAAACCATTTCTTTTTCTTAAAAGTGGCAAATAAGAGTAGAATTAAGGACTGAGTGGCGTGCACATATATTACATATACATCACATTGTATTATTTGCTTTCTTAGAAGCCCTTTGAGAACAAAGGTAGGTATAAAAATATTCAGGGCTTCTATGTTAGACTGTGCTAGCCTATCATTTAGGAAGTGGGAAACTGTCTTTGTTTTTAAATATAGTAACAGAAAATTGTAGAAAGTATGTGGTCTTGATTAGTGGTCTTGACACAAGGATATACAAACACTAGACCTTCACAAATGGATCCTGTGTACTAGTTACACTCATTTTTGGAAGAGGCAGCTTTGCTTTCATATCACTTCATGGCTGGACTACTGCAAGTCATTCTACATGGGTTGCTCTTGAAGACCATTTAGAAACTTTTATCTGGTCCAGTATACTCCACCATGAGTAGTTATGAGTGTTCATATGTAACATCACAAATGTGACAGCTGCATTGACTGTCAAATAGATTCGGTGGTAACTTAAGATGCTGGTAATCACTTTAAACCACTACCTGAATCAAGGCTTGGATTTGTCTCCAGACAACATGCTTTCAGGTAACAAAAATGTATTTTTAAACTGTATGGGATGAAAGTAATGAAATTCTATTGTCAACTGTCACACTGCATTAATCACATAAAGAAACTCATTTTTTCTTCAAGAGTATAATTTTACTGAAAAGCCATCTGGACTGTGATTAATATTTGTCTCTGTGTGTGTGTGTGTGTGTGTGTGTGTGTGTATGGGTATACACAAGCTATATGTTATGTACATTTATATTTATGTATGTATATAACATGTAGCATGTGTATATGTGTGTTATGCATGTGTATGAGTAGATATACAGTGCATTCAGAAAGTATTCAGATCCCCTTCACTTTTGTCAATGAGCATAGATTAGGGGGGGGAAATGAATTTCAACAACTCTAGAATCAGGCTGCAGCAGAACAAAATTGACCAAAGTGAAGGGGGTCTGAATACTTTCTGAATAAACTATATACTTTCTTTTGAGAGCAGGCAACCAAATTTCATTCTTAATAAGGACCAGTTGCTCAAAGTAAAAAATGACTATAAAGGTTACCTCTTATCTCTCTCTCTTATCTTTTATATGGGTACAGAAGTAGAAAAGCCAGTTATAATGTTTTCGTGTGCAAATAATATAGGAAACTTTTTCTTTCCCCAATGGATCTCCCATTGTCCAATGTCTACCAATCAGTTGCACTTGTTTTATTTTGGAAACGGCTTGTCTGCCTTGGACTCCCAGTCAATGAAGTTGAGGCTTGGGTCTGTCTTATGCTTCCTGGTGGCACAATTGCATTCCAGAGTTCTCTCCCAAACCTCTCTTACATTCCAATGCTTTCCTTCCCACCTCCCTTTACTGTTGTCTGGTTGCTGTTGTCATTTGATTTGCTTTATTTCCTGCAGATTAAATAACTTCTGCTTGCTTTTCCTAAAAATACAAGTACTGCAACTGGTCTTAAGCTGTTCTATAATTTCATAAGTGCAGCATAGTAGACATTGTACAACACACTGTGTAATGCAGGTGGCAAATCTTTGCTGTGTAGTTTTATTTGAGGGACTGGACAGGTTTTTTTACTATTATTTTCTTTCAGAATAAGAATAACAGATTAGGAAGGGATTTGGAGGTATTCTAGTCCAACCCCCTGCTCAAGCAGGGAACTCTATACCATTGCAGACAAATGGCTGTCCAATCACTTCCCAAAAACCTCTGGTGATAGAGCATCCACAACTTCTGGAGGCAAGCCATTCCACTGATTGATTGTACTGTCAGGAAACTTCTCCTTATTTCTAAATTGGATCTCTTTCTACATTAAACTATTACAAAGAAAAAGTTTGCTATATACTAAAGAGATAGCATTTTACATTAAAAGTATATTTAGCATGTGTAACCTAGGCATTTTCCCATATACATATACAGTTCTTGAGAAAAACAGTAAATCCAGAAAATATTTCCCAAGAGGGGTCCTTTGTGTTCTCTCTGGTTATTTTCTTGCAGAAGTTTCATTACACAAACTAGGTAACTTCCTCAGTGCTAGTAAGAAGTGGGTTTGGTCTCAGTTTACATTCTAGTGGCTTGCTTACCCTGTCAGTGTTAATCAGTGGTGAAATCTAAAATTTTCCACTACTGGTTCTGTGGGCGTGGCTTGGTGGGCGTGGCTTGATCATGTAACTGGGTGGAAATTGTGTTTATACAACAGTGGAAAAACAAAGAGATCCCTACAGATGAGAATGTAATTAAAATATTA
>JANHFL010006481.1:42563-53554 GCA_032468155.1 Oxyrhabdium leporinum | reverse complement strand
AATTGGCATGGAAAATTGGATACTGTAAATTTCTTTCCAGAACTTTTCCCCTGGCTGCTAGACCTTCATGGTTGAAAGCTTTTGGGAGCCACTGAAGGAATCCTTTTCTGTTGCCTCTATCAATGCCTTCCCCTTTGCATCAGAAAAATTAAAAGCACTCATCAAGTCTCCCTGAACAGATCACTTTTTAATTTTTTTGCCAGGAAAATGTTTTGGCAAAAAAAGGGGAGATTATTGGAAGTTAAAACCCACCCCTCTCCTAGAAAAATGAAATATTTTATGATATACTAAAAAGACAGAATATTTCCCCTAAAAGAGAAGTAGAAACTCAGAAAGGCAGAACCTCACCCCCCCCCCACCTTTTTTAATGGGCCATTAAAGCCTGGACCAGTCTATTCTACATAACAAAGATCTACCTCCTTCAGGCAGAGCCATTTAATTGTCCTTCACTGCATCACCCAGGAAGATTCAACCAAACTCAGCACACAGACAACCTACAGAGCTAGCCATGACCTCTGACAGCAATCAATCAGGATACTCTTCCTGTGCCCCAGGAAGTTCAAAGCCAGAGAGGGTATAAAACCAGGGGACTCTCAGCATCTCTTCCCTTTTCTTTGCCTAAGAGCTCCAAGGCATGTGATTCTGTCCACCATTAAACCATCTTTCCAAACAGCCTCCATGTTTCCAGTGTCTTCTTCCCTACTTGAAATGGAATCCAGAAGGATATTTCTTTCAACAATTGTACAAATGTTGCAGTAAGCATGTTGCTATCTTAAAACTATCTGAAAATAATTAAGGCAGTTAAAGAAACTCTGGAATATATTACTTTTAAAGTTTCGGTATAAATCATTCTTCTAATCCTACAAAAGCTCAATATGTAATACTATCATTTAGGTTTAGATTGGCAGAAAGCCAACTTCCATAAGCCCCTTGATTGTGATGGACCATTATTTTAAAAAAAAATAACTTTCCATTGACTTCGCTTCAGTTTGGAACATCAGATTTCTACTGACTTCCATGGTAATTAAGGTAGCAGTGTAAATCCTTTAATATGTGACTTAATTGCCACACAATGATATCGTTAAAAGATTTAAATTTAAATGTGCCCTGAATATTATCTGAGTATTTCACATGATCCCTTTCAATTAGTCATTCTGAACTTGCGTAGGCTTGTCTGTGGTCATACTAGGCAAATATTTTCAACTATAATTCTATAGTTGAGCTATAAACTTTTTTGAATATGCATCCAGAAAAGTTTTAAGGTCAGGATAACTTCCAACTTGTAGGCCACATTTCACTTATCAGTCCAACCCACTGTGTTTTTCTAAGACCAGCAGAACCATTAGCAGGTATCAGATGAACTACCTGCCAGCTTGGCTGTAAAGATCTTTGCCATTGCATGCCTTTCTCAAAGGAGGAGGCTTGTGGCAGCCAGAGTTGCATGCCCAAGTCTTTCACAGAACTGCACTTTCAAAGGCAGATATGATTTAGCATTGTCCACACCACAGGTCTACCCCTTTAATAATCTCAGTTTCTTGGAACAAGAAAATAGATAGCAAGTCAAGGATGAGGAATTAAAAAATGAATTAATGAAGAGACAGAAACAGAGAGAAGTCATGCTATTCTGACTATTGTAAAATTTGAAGTCTAATTGTAGCGTCTTCTGTCCTAAAATCAGACACGGCTTTCATTAGATCAAATTCAAGATAACTCCCCAAACACTTAAATTTAGCAACTGCAGCTGTAATAAAAAGAACTCATTACTCACTGCTAGAAGCCAGTTTGGTGGAAACAACATGTTACATATTACATTCTTCAAAGAACTGAAGCTATATGTCTGAGCAAGTTACTCTGACATACCTCCTTGTCACTAAAAAATAGAACCTTCAGATATCTAACAATTGTTGCTAAATAAAACCATTTTACAAGGAAAGAAAAATGGCAACAAAGCACCCTGCCAGACAAATATTTATACTTCTGCTCAAGTAAATTATATTTGGTAGGAATAACTGGACAAAAAAAACAAAAACAAAGATTCTACTCTGCCAAAGCTTACAAACTGAATCTGGCTTGTACTACACTCCTCTTGCTATGCAGTGATCTGTAAAAGGAATCTACACTGATGCAGTTTGAAAAGTGCATTTTGTATTTGGCCATCCCTTTGATCAAATTAATCTGCACGTTTTTTGTAGCCCTAAACGGAGCCTATGGGTTGACAATGTAGCTGTTTAAAGGGGATTTAGGAGAATAATAGCCAATGCAAATAGTGCCATGAGAATGGCCAGTTGCTTTTTCACTCTCAGTTGCATAATAACAGTGAAGAAGGCTTTAAAAACAAATTGAAATTTTGTAGCATGCCATGTGGGATTATTTTGTGTGGTGTGTATATGGTGGTGGGGGGAGAGGAGCAGCTGAATGCTGCAGTTGTATAAAAGAATGGGTAGCGTGGGCCACTCTTAAGCTGACAAGTTTCAGATGGCAACCTTGTGCTTACTGCTGCAAAGTTGGCCAGCATTTCCCCAACCCCACATATTATTTTCTTTCTTGAGGGTTATCAGCTCCCCTCCCCCCAATATGTTCTTTGGACCTGGAAAAACTTTGCCATTGTCTACATTTTCAATTCAAGATGCTTGCAGCTGCTGATCCTTGCATTGTTCTGACCATTATGTATATGCAATAAAAATGAACGTGACCAAGCCTTTTAGGATCCTTATAGGTATCTATACAAAGGATTTCTTCTTGCCATGGTCCTTGTTTTATCCTGAGTTTATATACAAATAAGTGCAGCTAAAACATTAATGCTACTCAAGTCAGTTTGTTCCAGAAAATATACCACAGTGGGTGAAGGAGATATCTAAATACAATTCTCCCCAATCCCATTAAAATTCTAACATATTATCAAGTATCATACAGCTTGACTTTCTCCCAAATTATGATTTCCAAATTACTTGGGCTACAATTTCCTTAATCCCTAGGTAGCATAGCTATCAGTGTGAAGGAAATTTATGAAAAAAAAGCTTCACCAGATACACTTATATTTGCAAACTCAAATGCATTTTGTACTTTCTTCGGTTCTGAAATAATTATGGTTCTTTTGTTTAAAGAAGAATAATTAAGCAGATTCTTGGAGATAAAGCTCAAGTTAAACGATCTAGGATGCAAACTGAATAATCTTGTACAGTAAAACCCTAATTTATGGGACTCCTATTCAGCAGAATTTAGATGCAACGGATACAATTTTATTTTCCTCCAAATCAGTCGGAATAATTTATGTAATTTATACACAGTAACTTGTGATAACATGCATCATTTGCATATTTATTTGATTTTTTAATGTCACCTGGATCAACTGTTATTTTTTGTAAACTATCATCAACTGTATTAATTATGTAGATTCAGATTTAACCAATGACCCTTTCCCTGGGTGGTCCTATAAATCAAGCTGCTTTGTACCTGTAAAAGCACATGATCTTTTTCAGGAGTTTATTTCTAATAATTTAGTTTTCAGCTTCAATCTGAGAAATACCTTTGGCTACCGTTCCCAAGCTATGGAGAATGCAGCTCCATTGCATTCACTACACAGTGATGTGCAACTTTTTAAAATTCTCCTGAATTGGTTTGGAAACTTTTGATACCATCTATCACAGTACTCTTCTATAATGAGTTTCTGAAATAGGATTCCATATTATAGTGTTATTATAATAACTTAAAGTTAAAACAGAAACTATTCCACATTATGGTTCCCAGGGCAGAGATGGAGACGTATACAGAGTTGTATAACACCAATATACAAATCAGAAAACTTTTTCCCATTTTCACCACCAAGTAAGGGATGGAAATTCTGAGCTATCGGTGAGACTGCAAACAAACCAAAGCCAAATATGGATGAAATGAAGACTATGAACCCTGCCAATATTAAATGGAATTGTACAGCTTGTTTAGAAAGGGTCTGACCTCCCTCTGGCATTAGATATTGCACTTAGCTGAGGATGATTCCAGAATACAAATTACATTAGTAGCCAAGGGTGCTAATATTGATATTCATATGTTCAGAAACAAACTTGCCTTGTTTATGCGCTGTTTAACTCCCCTGGAAAGCTGACAATCCAGGTTCGAGACCTGAGTGTCATGCGATGGGATAAGTACCTGTTTTTGCCTAGCACCTGCGTACCTAGCAATTTAAAAGCATGTAAATGTGAGTAGATAAATAGGTACCACTTTGGTGGGGAGGAAACAGCACTCTGTGATGTCCTCAGAAATGTCTTCAGACAATGCTGGCTCACGGTCTTGAAACAGAGATGAACTCCACTCCTTACAGTCAACAATGACTAGCAGAGTAAAATCCACAGGGACTCATTTCACTTCCTAACTCTTCCCTAGATAACAGCATCACCCACTACAGTTCAGAAATTCTATTAATTCAAACTAACTTGGTAAGGGTATGTATGTAAGCTAGGCAAACTGAACAGATTATATCTACCTATCCTGTACAAATACTTAATGTTACATGGGAATGATCTTGGGAGATTGGAAGAATGAGAGCAGACCAGATAATAGATAAGAGGCACCTAAGATGTGGCATGGCAAACATTTCAGAAGGGACCTTTCTTAGTTTCTTGAAGGAGTGTAAAGGAAAATGGGGAGAAATATACTTTCAGACTTGTAATATTTTGTTAATGTTACCTTGCAGTAAAGTTAAAGTTGGTAGTTATGAGTTAGTACTTCTTGTCTGGACTACCTTGCAAGGCTGACAACTATGCAATATCTGTAATATCTGCACCTCTTCTGTTTGCTTTTTTTTTGACATTTGGAAATTGAAATATGAAATGAAATATGACAGAAGATAGACAGGGATTGCTCTGGGAATGCTGTGAATCTGAGCAATCCTAAATCCTATCAGCACTAAAAGACACTGGGGAGGGGATCAGCTTATGTCACTCATTAGTCTGACATGAAAAGGATGAGAGAAATAGGTGTGTCCTCACGTTTTATCTTTTTTTATAATGATAAAAAATGCAAACAAAGAAAAATATTAAAAGTAAATAAGAGAAAAGAAGGGCAAAGAGTTAGAAAGAAGAAAAAGAAATATATATATATAAAAGATGCCTCCCCATTCCCTCCAGACAAGTATAAACAATTTTAGTAACTTAATACCTTCTCTAATATTTCAGTGATTTCCCATATCCCATACTATATCAAAAATCAAATTATAAAAACTCATCATTAGATTCTAATCAGCAAAAGTCTAACCTTAATCTAATACATTAATTTTATATTCCAACTTACTACTTTCTCATATTCAATCTTAATTAAAAAGAAATTCCCTTAATAGGTATCAGAAACCTCAATATATGTATTAACCCCGATCATATAAGTCCACTCCTCTTACTGTTTACTTTCCTTGATCTTTAATCCTTTCAAATAATGTCCTACAAATTGACTTCTTATCATTTTATCTTTTTCTCCTCTCCCAAACAGTTTTATTAGTTTAACACATCCCTTTTGTAAATCCAAAACAAGACTTTCCAAGTCACTCTTGTGATTTATTATTTGTACATTCCTTTTCATTATTAAGGCAACAGGTGATTTCATTTGTAAACCAGTTGTGGCATCTTTTTTTTTTCAGATTACGCTTTTATTCTGGCATTTTAAAATCCATTTTCAGGTTCATAGCATCTTTTTCCATGTTATTTTTGTAATTTATATTTGTTTTTTAAAAAAAACCTAATCTACATTCAAATCAGCCTCACTCTGTTTTATCCAATAAAATCTGTTGTACTTCTATATTATTGTAATATCAGATAATCTTGTAAGTAATTTCTAAGTACATTGTTCCCAACCAGATTTTACTTCTTCTGTAGTCAAATTGGATTGTTCCATAGTGATGGATCTCTTCTCCTTTAATTTTAATTGGTAGGTCTCACTGGTTTCCTCTAGTCAACCTTCAAGTCATTTCTTATCATGTTTAGCGGTATTTTCCAAGGGTTAGGGAACTGTCCTCACTTTCAGTTTGGCTCTTCAGATTTGAAAGTCAGAGAGCTCCACACCATGGCAAAATATTAACTTTCTGGAAGCAGATGTGTATATATTTTAGAAATAGCAATGCCACATTTGTATGTTTGTATTATTCTACTTAATTTTTTTTGCATAGCCTCATGAGAATTTAAGCCTTGATAAAGATGTACTAATTAATTAGTTTTTAAACGGGGTTTTAGTATTTTAAAATTTTTAAATAATCTGTATATTTATGCTTGTTTTAATTGAGGTTGTGAACCGCCCCGAGTCTTCGGAATGGGGCGGTATATAAATTCAAAATAATAAATAAATAAATAAATAATTAGCATACCATGTTTTTCCCCTCCCAGAGTTTAATACAAGAGAAGCAATAACAGGTCAGGATATTGAAAGAATATCAAATGAACCCTTCTTTGGGTAGAGATATAAGGCAAGAGCAAGAGTCTTCAATTTTATGATCTGCAGCCACATTTTGAATTTTGAATTGATTGTAACTATAAATTGAACTTTCCTTCTTTTCCTGCTGCCTCAGCAAATCTCTCCTAATCCACTAAATTTATGCCAAAAATCTTCCTATTTTTCTTTCAGCAGTGAAACAGCATTATGATAACTTATAGAAACCTTGCCCATTTTCTTCATTTCCCAATTGTCAATATTCCTGATCTTAATGGCATTATGAGCAATAGAAAAGGATGGCTTCTGACTAAAACTATGGTATTTACTAGCAAAAAAGTTTTAAAAACATTTAAATATTGCAAAATATTACCATTTAGCATAATGAGGAAGAAATGTAAGAGACTTTTGAAGATACCATCAAGGATCCATAATGCTATTCTGAGTATAGGTCTCACACTGCCAACTCTAGTTTTGGTAGCCATTTCAGGTTAAGGTACTAAATAATTTTTCTGATCTCATCTTTTAGGACTTGACCTTATATTTAGAATTTTTTTACAATAATATAAAATACATTTAGGGAAACCAAATGGGGAATGTGTGCGCATTAATGCATGTCCGTTTGTATACTGCAGGTACTATATATTATATATAATTCAAATTTGGTCAACAGATGTCAGTCTTGCAGTATATTTTATTTTTTCTATATTAAATCTACACTTCCATCCTCTGAGCTCGTATGGGAACAGCTATAGGAATGGAGATGAGAGACAATATTGTAATTTGAGTTTTTATGCAGCCAATCTGTAACAAAAATGGGCCAAACATTAGACTGACATCCTTAGACTTAAAACTATTGCAAGACTGTTCATTTTGCTTATGCTGAGATCTAAAATTTCAGCAAAGAAATATTCTGTTCTTCCAATCTTGTAAGTGATTTCCACAGTTTCTGTTCTCAGGAAATTGCTTTGACAACTTGCTGGATTTTTCCTAACAAGAAATACAATTCTAGATGTCACTCTGTAATTCCCCAGGCCTTAAGTTAACATCTTACCCAGTAAGGCAGATGGCAGGAACCTAGCAAATGGGAGCTTGAGGCATCAGAAAATGTGAATTGCAAGGAACTATATTGTTTTCACAATAATTTTGGAAGGCAACTGCAAGGCAGGAGTAATAAGAATAATATGGGATTGTTTCAAAGAGATCAACAGTATCAATTACAGTGAGAAGTAAATTTCTGTATTTTAGAGAAAAAGATTTAGCTCAATGTAATGAGTCAGGAAAAAGAATAATGTTGACGTCTGCCCTATATAGTTAAGAAACATTGGTTTAGGTGGTGGGACTCAGCATAGGGAAGAAAGTGATAAAATGATGGAGAATGTGGAAGAGAAGATTTGATTCAGAGCAACAGATACTACATAAGAGGAGAAAGAGAAAACG
This sequence comes from Oxyrhabdium leporinum, assembly GCA_032468155.1. Taxonomy (NCBI): domain Eukaryota; kingdom Metazoa; phylum Chordata; class Lepidosauria; order Squamata; family Cyclocoridae; genus Oxyrhabdium; species Oxyrhabdium leporinum. The sequence goes on along the minus strand of JANHFL010006481.1, from coordinate 45,706 downwards.
ATCAAGCACTGTCAGAAATAAGAAACTGACAACACTGAGGAGTAAGCTAGTAAGTAGAAGATAGATCTTATCACTCACCTTATTACGATGAGATTCTCAAATAAAAAATCAATGATCAGTAATCCAGACTTTTGCCAATGCATTACGAAGAACTGGAAACGCTCTAAAGTTTTGGAAGAGCAAAACCATTATCTTTACCTTCTAAAACTACGCTCCACCAGTTTTGTCTCACAGAACTGGGAACAACCAAACTCTTTGCTATTTTATTTTAAATGTACATGATAAATATTGACTGAAGCTGCACAACTCAACTACTTTATCCACAATACCACTCTGAATTCTTTGTCAAGTTAAAGTTTGACAAAAGTATAGAAGACAGGGCTTATTCTTTCCAACAGACACTATAGGTAATACATGGCAACTTACTGGTGGTAAGAAACAAAAGGGATATATTATTGAATGATCCCCAAGATTTACAAGACTAATACACACCAGAACAATTCCATAGTGGACAGAATTGCCTCATTCTACAAAGCCCAATGAAGACTGAGTATGAAACATGAAAAGATATACTACTATTATTTGTGTGAATTATACACTGTATTATTCTGATTTGATTTTATGTATTATGCTTTCTTAAAGTATGCACTAAATTCAGTTATTTTGCTGAAAACAGCTGTCCATATAACTGAGAAAGGCAAAATGCTTCTGCATTACTTTACTGCAGTAAAGATACTTCTGCAGCCACTTCCATGTTTATCTCCCAAAAAATCATTAGTCAAACTGATAGTCACTCTGGGAACTCAGAAAGTATCCATTGACAAAGAACCCACCATTGATCTGTGGGAGGGATCTAGGCATCCTAGTGGACCATCACTTACTGTAAGTATGAGTCAGCAGTTTGCTGCGACGAAAGTCAATGCAGTCATAGGTTGCATCAAAAGAAGGCAAGCACCAAAATCACAGGAAGTGATAGTTCCACTTTATACTGCACCACTGAGACCACACTTGAAATACTGCATCCAGCTTTTGTCACCATGAAACAAAAAAGATGCTGAAGCACTAGAAAGAAGAACAAGTAAAGTGACAAGGGGAGCAGAGGCTAAACCATATGATGAATGTCTAGCAACTAGGTATGTTTAGCCTAACAAAGAGAAGACTTAAGGGTGACATGATAACTAGCTTCAATACTTGAAAGGATGTCACAGGAAAAGGAGGGGTTAATTTATTCTCCAAAGCACCAGAGAGCAGGACAAGAAGCAATGGATGGAAGCTCGTCAGAGGAAGATCCAACCTGAAACCTGGAGAAATTACTGACAGTGAAACAATTAGTAACTGGAACATTGTGCCTCCTGAAGTTGTGGATGCTCCATGGCTGTAGGAAAAGATTGCACAACCATTTGTCCGGGATAGAGTAAGGACTCCTGGATTTGGCAGGGGGCTGGAAGCAAAGAACTTCAAGATCCCTTCCAACCCTATAATTCTATGACTGCAGAAAAGAAGGTGGAGAAGCCAGAAAGAAATTTACAATTCCATAACTACATAGTAAGACCGATTCAAACCAAAATCCAATATCCGTTTTTTTTATAGTTTCTACAGTTTTCTATTGACAAAGGATCCACCATTGACCTGTTGGAGGGATATAGGCAGTTAGTTTTATGTGGGAACTTCTGTGCAACTCAGAACCTGATAGGTTTTAAAAGACAGAACAATATAAGGATATTAACACTAGTTCATTTGATTTTCATTAGAAATAGATTCACACTTTTACAGTAGTACCTGCTTTGAAACATACTGCTTTAACTCTGGAGATTGCCATTATTGAAGACTAAAGAATCTTCCACCAATGTCTCTCTTTAAAATAATTAATTTAATTAATCAATCAATCAATTCTCTTTTTAAAATAATCTAGTTGATGGCCATTACAATGTCATTAAGTAGATAATTTCATTTACCTCCCAAATTTCCCATTATTTATGTTCATTGAATTATCATATATTCTAATATTATGTGAAATACATTATACTTTATCTACTTTTATTATGTCTCTATCTTAGTTTTTCTCTACAATAAAAAACCCTAAACTTTATACATTTTCTTATCCAAAGAATTGCTACTTTTTTTTTACAACTTCACCCTTTTCTGAATCTTTTTGAGTTTCACAATATTTTGAGTTACATATAGTGATTTCTCCAAAGGTATTATAATATTAAATGCACTTTTAACTTTTTTCTTCAGTGATCACTAAATTAGAATTCACCCATCTTCAGACAAGACACTTCCAGGCAATTTGGGATAAATTTCACTCAGTTTAAGGTTGGTTCTAACGCTGAAATATTCCTGGTCATTGTGATGAATCATCTCTCTTTAGAAACATCCAAGGGGAGCGGCACCCTGTTCTCCTTGATGATTTGATACTATTAAAAAAAAAACTTGCCCAACTGGCTCCATGAGTACTGTGTAGATTTTAATCATAGCTGCAATTCATTTTCATAAATATTGAGGGACTTCTGAAATAATTTGTATGAAGTCACTGGGTAAGATGATCCAGGGATTTAAATATGCATTATCAACAAAGTAACACATTCAGTTCTGTCTTTAAAAACCAAGCAATTCAGGTGAGGCTATGGTAAGTGCTGAATTGCTGCTTGGACTCAGCAATGGAATGTAGAGGATTATTTAATTAATTAATTTGTTCATCAAACATGTACAAGATAACAGGTATAAGTATGAACATAAAAATTCCAGGAGCTGACCACTCTGTTGCTAAAGTCGTATTTTCTGCATTCGAGTTCGAAGCGGTTTACCTTGAGTTTGTATCGATTGTTTGCCCATTTATTATTGTGGTTGAAGCTGAAGACGTTGTTGACAGCCAAGACGTTGTAGCAGATAATTTTGTGTACTGTGCTTAGATTGGACCACAGGCGGCGCAGTTCCAGATTGTCCAAGCCCAAAATTTAAAGCCTGATGGGATATGGGATTCTTCTATTGTGAGTAGAGGAGTACTCTTCTCGTGAAATTCTTGACATTTTCTGAAAATTCAGGTTTTAGATTCTTGAGTATCCTTAGGTGGCGCAGTGGTTAGAGTGTTGAACTGCAGACCACTTCTGCTGATTCAATCTAGCGGTTCAAATCCCACTAGG
>JANHFL010006481.1:22874-36452 GCA_032468155.1 Oxyrhabdium leporinum | reverse complement strand
GTATTTTTGATTATTTCTGTAAGCATTTGTACCCAGACGACACACCGTGTAATAGAGGATTTGATGTGAAAATAAAATAAAACTTATTTGAAAAAAAAAAGATACTAATTTCCTACATAACCTTTCTCTATGCCTGGAGGTCAATGGATGATTAGGGTATTAGTTTGTCAGGTGATATAATTAATATAATTAAAGGTAAATCAGCTAAGAAAAAATGAATTATTCATTTCCAATGTGTTAATTTATCAAAATTTTAAAGATGACATTTAAATTAAAACTATTGGGCATATTCACTGTTAGGAGTTGGGTGATGTACTAATCATACTAATGCTAATACCAATACTATTGTAATTATAAGAAACATTCATTGTAAAAATTCTTACAGATTTACAATTATCAACATAGTTTTACTACCCAGTTTATTAGCTGTAGTAAGCTGAACTGACCATTAAATAGAAATATAATTACAATGTATGCACAGTATGGACATTTAAAATTATATTATCATACATAAGTTACAAAATAAAAGGCTATAGAATTCTTCTTTTGCAATGGCATACAGGCTAAAAAGAAGCACAAGGATTTCTACTTTATAACCTGGCAGACTAAATGGAACATACTATTACATAAATTATTAGCTGCATTAAATATACTATATACTATTGATAGTGACAAAATTATCAGTCAAGACATTCACAATGTTTTGACCAATTGAGATCATACCATATAAATGCTGTCGTTGATATGACCACAACTGAGATTGTAACTTCTGTTGCTAAGAGATGAAATTGTTAAGTGCATCACACCTGATTTTACAACCTTTTTTGCCAGGTTGCAAACAAATCATGCAGTCATTAGGGAAATCCAGCTTTATTTATTTTGCTTGTTGGAAGCCTCCTAGGAAGATTGCAAATGGTGATCATGTGACCTTAGGTCACTGCAACTATTTTTAATACATGCCTATTGCCAAGCTCCCAAATTTTGATCACATGACCTTAGGAATGTGAGACAGTCATAAGTATAAGAACTGATCGTAAGTCCCTTTTTTCAATTCCAAATTAAAGTGGTCATTAAACAAATGGTTGTATGTCGAGGACTACATGTAATAGGAAAGTATACTATTCATTTGTCTGCTAGTGTTTCAATGTTCAGCTCAGATCATGTTCAGCTTTATGGTATTTGGCCTTAAATCCTCGACTAATTTTGCTGAACTCAAAGAATGCTCTTAATTCTCAAGAAATATATTTCTCAAGGTTTCCTCAACTCAGAATACTAAGTTACCTGCAGAATGGCTGATTCAGCATTATGCCTGAAGGAAATACATTAAGAATATTCCTAAGCTTATGCACAATTAGTCTGACTGTGAAAACAGCTGGCTAATTATTGAAAGCTTTTATTTTTGTTATTTTAGTCATCTGTAACTAGAAAGAGAGGATATTAATAATAGCGATATATACATATTGTACTCTATGTTCATGACATTTTCATCTCTCTTTAAAAATTATTTTATAAGCTTGTAGGGAAATTCTTTAAATAAATAGAGTCATGCTTTAGGAATAAAAAAGAATGATTTGGCATTCAAACATTTTACAGAAGCACTGAGCTTTAGTTGATACCCAAAATTGGCATAAAACAATTTAATAGTAATGAATTTGTATGAAGATGCTACATGACTATTAAATATTTTAATAGACAATTTGTTTTGCATTCTTGACATGGATTTCCCACTGGATTGCCTGATGACATAATATGTATGAATTTATTGAACAGAAACTTTTATAAAAGCTGAACACCAAGAGAGGGGCTGCAGTTACAAAATAGCAACCATTCACCATCTGTCATTAAGATGCCTTCCAAAATTGCACGCTGATATACTGAAAAAAGACAACAGTAAAGTTGCCCTAGATACAGTATTTAAATAAATGACATGAAATTAATTTTTTAAAAAATTGTTCTTTTGAAGGCTTTGAGCTGCTGCTTGAACAAATCTGACTCTCCCAGCTTCCAAAGCTCTTAAACCCACTGGAGCCCACTCTTTTCTGATCTCATCACAAAGAGAATCTGTAAGGAGTGCTCTAGGCGATCCCAAGCCCTTTCCTTAATCCAGAGAGAGAGGTTTGGGAAACGGATTCATTCACCAGCTGCGCTTTCTGGCTGTTGGCTCTGTTGGCTCAGTTTACTATTGCTTCCCTGGAAGTCGAATTAATTTTTAAAAAATATTGAAGAGCCCACAAAAATAATAATTGACACAAGATTATAAAACTTGATGATCTGGGGCAATACTTCTACTTTGTTTCTATTAAACGAAGGCACAAGAGCTTTGTATAAATAAAACTATGCCCTACAATAGAACTGTGGATAGTATGTATGTTTTCTGCCATGCTCTAAAAAGTGACCTGAGACAATTACATTTGGTACTTAACTAAAATTAATACACAATATTATGTAGAGTTTAGTTTCAGGTACTAAGATTAGCCTCTATGTATAATTGCTAGAGTTACTACTTAAATTTATACTTATTTATTACACCCATGCACATGCACACAACACACACCATTCATAATTTATGCTGTCACATTAAAATTAGAAGGATTGGCAATTTTAGGAAAGATTCTGGAGACTACTGGTCAAGTGTCATATCCACAAAGAAGTTCATTTCTTTTAGGCTATATTTTTATTTATTTATTTATTTATTTTTACATTTATATACCGCCCCATTCCGAAGACTCGGGGCGGTTTACAGTTTATAAGCAATACTCTTACATCAGTATATTAATCAGTATATATACGTAATACTTCAAACATTTGAGGGAAATTTTTGTATAAATGTAGGGAAATTGCATTTCTACTATCTAATATGGAAACCTATCCTTTGATACCAATAAGATTCAACTGGAATATTAGTTATGTAAAATTGCTAGTGTTTTGCCAAGCCTAAGATTGCAGTAAAGCTTTATTTATCAGATAATTTACCAAAGTAGGAAGAACTCATCATAACTATTTTTACTCTTTTCCAATAAAGTTTAATGGTATAATAAATTTCAATAGATGAGCCAAAGGAAAAATAAGTAGTTCTTCTAGAGTTATTGTAAGTTAGAATTACTCTTACTTTTTTGTTGTTGTTAATTTTGATTTGCATTGACTTTTCATTTATATGCCATTACAGCAGCTGCTTTTCTCAAACTGAATCCTTCCCAATGTTCAGCTTCAACTCCCAGAAGATATAACCAGGAATGATTCACATTACTTTCCAAAGCAAGTGGAAGAATCTCACATTGAGAAGGGAAGGGTATGTATATAGATTCCCATTCAATGGAAGACAACAAATGCTAAAAAACGCTATGAGCTAAGTTTTATTGTTCCTTCAATCTTCAAGTTATTAAAGTCACAATCCAATAAACATACTTTTATATGGACCGTTGAACTTAGTGAGCAGATAATTTGTTTCCATAAAGTTAAAATTATTTTAAAAAAGCCACAGCAGTCATTTATGGCTCTAATAATGCAATCTGAATGATACATTCACTCCACCTTCCGATAAGCTCCAAGAACAGAGATAAAAATATTGCATAACGGCATGGACCTTATACTGTGTTTTACATATTTGGGGGGGGGGGAGAGATCTGGATAGTTCCTAAAGCTAATGCATGTGAGAGATGATGCCCACAGAGAAGGAGCTAAAGGCAAGTGGCACAGCCCAGAGTTGGCTAGGAGACATAGGAAGAGAGTAAAGATACCACTCCCTAGAATCTCCCAGTATATAATATTTAGGCTGAGAGTAGAAAGCATTTAGTCAGGCAAGATTCTGTCTGTTACATATAAACAAATAACTGATGTTTGGCTGGATTGTTCTATGTCATTCTTGGAGAAAGTCTGACAATACACTACATTTGAACTCCATAAAATAATACCTGACTACCCACATCTGAGGAGTACCACAAATGATAAAACTGGTCATGTGGTGCCTCTGATGAGTAGTTACTGGGATGCTAATGGGTGCCTCAATGACATATCACTCTCTATTTGGAACAAACCATATGATTTTTAAAAACATTTTATTTAGCATTTTCCTTCACTCACCTAAATTACCAAAATGAAAAAGAGCAGAAACATTATCACTTTTATAGATGCTTTTATAGTAACCTGCATGGGGATGGTGGTGGTGGGCAGGGAACGTTTTATAGCTTGCCTCTGGATCTACCTCTGCATCATGCAGAGCCCAATTATGTATTTTATATAACAGATATTCTAACAACTCTGCATATGATCATTAGATAAGTGAAAGATGAGAATGATGCTGATTCATTTACATGGAACTTAGTCAGATATTTCTTACAACAATCTATTCACTCACCCCCATCCTTTATTCTGCCTTTCACTGGCAGTCTGTTGGCAAAATCAAAGAAAGTTGCTTGTTTTTATATTTCTTTCTGGGATTTTTCCACACCAAAATATGTTGCTGAAGTCACACTCTGGCATAGTGTTCCCCAACCTGTTGCCCTTTAGATATGCTGGCTCTAGAACTCCCACAATCTAAGCAGACATAGAATTTTGCATGATCCGGCAGGACATGCAATCTCTTAAGCCTATCATTAAATTTCATAGGTTTTAATTATTGTCACTTAGATTTAAGACTGAAATCCCAAGAGCAAGGTTTACTAAGTTCTGTATTCCTGAATGATTGTGAATAAATTTAATTTATAATACACTGATTAGCCATTTTAATATTTAAACCACCAAAATCAGATTCTTCATGAAAACAGTAATAAGCAAATAGACTGCGGGAGATTCAAGCTAAAATTCTAGATAGAATAAATGTTGAGGAAGAAAGAGGGCAATCTTTAGTAACAACAACCTTAAACTTCTCTATTTTAAAATTTTCAGACATGATATAGGAATCAATGCTAAAGACATGGAAATGTTTATAAAGAATAAGAAAACTACGCTGAATAGACAAATTCATCGAAAAAGCTCAAAGTATAATGGAAGAAAATAGTACAGTGCAACTTTTTTTTGTTCTTAGGCTACTATATGCCCTGTACCTACGTCCTAATAAAAAGCAATGTACAGCTCAGTAGTAGAAAAACTGCCATTTCCGATCATTCTAACTTGGAAAGATTCTCCCTTTCCTACCAAGGACAAAAAGAACCATGCAAGATTTTTTTCTTTGATATTCAGTTATCTTCTGTACATTCTGTGGTTTTAACCATATTCAGATGAAGCAAGTCATTTGAATAAACAGAATAAAATGCTCCCTCTTTAACACACAGAATATTTTATTTCAATGAGTCTACAGTACTTCAGAAGTTCTGCAAAGCATAAAATTACTGTACGTCCATTATAGATATATACTGTACTTATCTTTCAAAGCCATTCGATTTCCATGCAGTGCAAGTGAAGCTCTGCTTCCTATGTTCCTGGTTATCCCACAGCATTCTTGTCCAACTCCAGATTTCATCAGGCACTGATCCCCTTTATCTTTAAGGCCGTAAATTGGGTTGCAAACATTATTTCCACCGCGTTTAGATTACTAGGATGCAGCATATGGTACTTTAGACACCTGCAACGACGCAATACATCTCACCATAGACAATCCCCCTGCGAGACAACCGTGTGAGCACATCACTATTTTTTGCTACGCAGGAAAATTGCACAAAGACCGGCCAATGAAGCCCAACAGCAATAAGACGGGGCAAACCAAAGCATTCAAGGAAGAACCGACGGGAGTTTGCTGCGCCGGCACAAACAATATTTTTGGAGCTCCCGCCGTCCAATGCTCAAATCTGGCAATTTCCACTCAAGCCCGCGTGACTACAAGTACTCCGGGGCTGCGAAAGCGGCGGTGTGACAGCTGCCACTCCCCTTTTCCAGTCAAACGCGTTGTTCGGACCGAGCGTAGGAACTTTCCGCTGCTTTGTTTCGCTTCCGAAAAGCGTTTCGCGTGTCACTTCGCGCCTCATCCTAAAGTCCCGCAATTGCGCTTTAACAACCCGGCTGGCGGGTCAAGTGCTTCCCCACACATTCCCATCGCCCTTCGAACCGTAAGCGGGAAAACGGCGGGCCTCAAGGCATTAGCCTAGATGAGGGGAGAACGAGTGGAGTTTCCCCACGTCACTCCCTCGCAGCACTTTCTAAACTGGAGCTTAGAAGCCACCGTAAAAAAAGCACGCGGGGCTGAATTCTCTTAACTGTTAATATATATATATATATATAGAGAGAGAGAGAGAGAGAGAGAGAGAGAGAGAGGCTGTTTATTCGATCGACGCCAGAGCGGAGCAGAGCACAAGGTAAGGTCTGAGGGTGGCTTTGGGTGGGCGGCTGGTTTCTGGCTCCCGGTATCGCGCGAGCCAGAGGCGCCGCTCCGGTGGGCTGCGCCGCGCGCTCTGCCCCAAACTCTAGTCACGCGGCGGCTTCCCCGCTCCCCGCAGAGAAGTCCCACCCGTGAACCAGAGGGGGCCGCGGCACCCCCAGCGGACTGCCATCGCGCGCGCCGCTCCCTTCCCATTGGCTGAAACGCACGTGGAAGAGGCAAGTGGTGTGCGCGCGCACTCCCCCCCCTTTTTTTTCTCTCTCTCTCTGCCTTTCTTTTCGTGTCTCTCTCTCTCAATTTTCGCCTCCTCGCGCAGGAATAACACCTGCCCGAGATTGGCTCTGCGTGTGTGTGTGTGCTTGCGTGCGTGTGTGGGGGGAGGGACAGAACGTGAGCCAGGAGGTGGCCCCGGACCCGCGAAGGGGTGTGTGCGTGTGTTCGTGTGAGAGCGCGAGCCGAAGAAGCCGGGTGCGGCGCATGCGTGCTGCGCTGCCCCAGGCCTGCCGCGGCCGCAGTCACTTCCTGCCCTTGCGCCCATCCGGCTCCGGGGTCGCGTCGCGCGGCCGCTTGGGCGGGACGGGTGACGGGAACTTTCAGCCGGGACGCTCTGCGGGAGCGCTTCCCTTTCCCCCTCCTCCTGGGCGGAGGCAGGGTCGGCGCGGCTGCCCGTGAGAGAACTCGGCCGGCGCCCGCTGTCACCTGCCGCTGCCTGGAGAGCGTCGGGCACTCGGCGCCGTCCTTCGGCTTTCCTTCCGCGCGCGCTGCCGTCCCGTCCGAGAGCCGCCGAGCGGGCTGCGCTTGATGGGCTGATCGCCGCCTTCCTCCTCCTCCGGCTGGGCTGGCGGCTGCCCGTCTTCCAGGACCCTCGGTAGGTGTGGTGGCCGCTGGAACTTCTTCAGCCAGCCCACCCCCACCCCCAAACTCGGTAGCCACGCCGGATCGACTCCCGCGAAGGCTGGGAGCGGGGGCTTTGCGCGCGTCTTGTATGTCTGTGTGGGGAGGGCGAGAAAGAGCGAGCCCCGCGGCTGCTGCTTCGTTAAAAGAGGCTGGCTGATTCAGTGACAGGTGGCCCGAAGGGAGAAGCCCGGGGGTGCCCTTGCACTTGGGAAAAGGCGGTGGGGGAAGGCGCCCTGTCTGGAAGAAGCGCTAAAGGGGTCGGGTTGTACACATTTCCCCGTATTTTCTTTTAAATCTTTTCTCAGGTGGACAGTCAGTCCTGGCAGAATTGGCTTTTAGATTCTCTGTGTCGGTCCATAGGTTAAAGTGAAGTGGGTGTGTGAGGAATCATGGATTATATGCCAGTCGAGTTATTGTCAACCTTTAGGAATCCCATAGATAGATTTCCTGAATGGTGATTTGTCCCTAAACTAGTCTCTCAGATCATCTTTTGGTCCATTCATCACTGCGGAGACTATCCACCTTGCTGCTGGTTGCCCTCTTCTCTTCCCTTTATCTTTCCCACCATTAGAGCCTTTTCAGGTGCTGAAGATATCCTGCACATGGTTATACTCTGCTGTCTGTAAAAAAGACAGTAGGGACCTGTCATTCTGCAGGGGGAGGTTGCTAGATAATGTTTCGTTATAAAGAAGATGAAAATAGGTACACCGTTAGCTAAAAGTCTTTTCTTATATTAAAATAGATAATACAGAGAATGCGTATTATATGCGAATGATAGGTTTGAAAAATGTGTGTCATAATTGCACTTAGAAATACACATTTCTATAACCACCCATCTCAGTATTCTGATGATTAGAGTTTTCTGTTGTCAGTGGTTAAGCAAGCAAGTTTCAACCCCTTTAATTTTATGATTTGTTTAATAAAAGAAATATTTTTTTTAAAGACAACAGTCCGTAAATTGTAGATCTCACAAACCAGGAACACTAATCCTAATTTATTTCTTTTCCCAATTATGTAAAGAGAGGATTGTGCGCTTGAGTTTGCTTTTAATACAAACACTTTTAATCAAATTCATATTAAATAATGCCTTTAAAACATAAACTAATGTTTTATGCGGATCAGGCTAATATATTTTGTAGATAGCCATGAGTCATAAGGTTTTAGATGTTATCTATTACATTCAGAAGTCAGTTGGGTTCCTACATGATAAGCTATGGTTTGTTCCTACCAGCTGACATTCCTAGGCTTTCCAGAGCCACAATATATGCCCAGCTTGCCTAACCAAACTGGACAGATACAAACCATCTGTCACTAAAGTAACTCAGTCTTACAAAAACAGATATAAAAATATGGCAAGCATAGGAAATTTAGAATAAGTGTATACTTTCTGAAAATGCTTACATATTGAAAAGTGCACAGTCTTAGTATGTAGCAGTACTATATGAACTGACTTAGTTATTTTTGAAGGAATTCTTGCAGTTTACTGTAATGAAGGATCATTTGGAAGTGAGGTTTTTAGTTATTTTACTGTATATCTGAGATAACATACTGTGAGTTAGGCTGAGATAAAGATAGTGACCCAACAAATTTAACCGCTGGGATATTTCTAGTCTCAATCCAATATAGCAGTAATTCCAGTAGTGCTGGAATTAATGTAGTTTAGCTTTGTAGTACAAGGTATATGTAAGTTCATATGTGTGGCGATACAAAGGAAATGAACGACACACTGTTGCTACAACTAATACGATATTATTGGATAATATATAGAATCTAGGTTCATAATAAAGTATTGAGTTTAAAAAATTGCACATGACTAAACCTCTTTTCTACATACAGTAGTTAAGGTAGAATTCATTTCTGAACTTTTGCTTCTGTCAAAGTTGAATTGAAAAGCACAGGAGTGGTGAAGAAGTATTCATACATGATGACATAGAAACCAACTTTATGCATGCATCCCAATAAATATTGTTTTGATATTTGTCATCTGTTGTGTGGTTTTGCATTTAGATAAAGCATGTGTTTTAATCAGTGCTAGATTTCATTGCAAATACATATGCTAGCAGTGCAGATCAAGGTGATAAACTTTTTTGTAGGGATAATCTATTTAGACATGCATTATACATGGAAATGATGGATGAGATTGAAGCAAGGATGGCATAGCCAGAACAGATGATACCACCATGCCTTCTCTTCCTATTACAGCTTACAGTATCTCACTTCAGATAGCATTATTGGACAATATCAAAAGCCTGAATTAATTAATAGCAAAAAGCTTTTATAATTAGCTTGAGTCATGAAAGTAGACCAAGGGCCACACATAATCTGGACTGTAGGTTGCTTATCCCTGTTACCTTTGGAATTCATTTACAAGGTATCATATTTGTAATGAATATATAGTCTTGAATTCTTCTCCTGATTTAAAATCCTATATTCTACTGATTTCTCTGATCTAGGTCTTTCTTGGGTGGTAATTATGGTAGCTGCAAGCAGCCATGGCACTGTCTGGGCCTTTAGGAAATGTAAAGGGTGTTTTAGGACTGTATATTTTCTAGTTTTTTCTGTGGTTCTCTTGCCATTTGAATGCTGTTATTGATTCCATCAGTAAGCTAAGTAGGTTTGAAACTGACAGGCAGATCTGAGATAAAACGGAGGGGATTATAGGCAGGGGATAAATTAGACTCATTTAATTTTGATTAGGAGTGACAAGTTGTGTTACAAAGTTTGGTTCAGAAGCAAATTGTTGCAACAATAGGTGATAATTTCAAATTTCTAATCCTAACAGTTATATAAGCTATAACTCTTTAAGGGTATCTTTTCGATGTACTAACTAAAATGTGTGTGTGTGTGTGCTTCTGCATACACACAGTCATAGTTTGAATTTATTTTTGCATGTCTGAAAGTGTATTCTATATGCACAACTGATTTTTCAGGCTATTGGTTTGATAAATTACCATGTAAAACAATTAATATTGGCTTATTTGATCAGAAACAAGCTACTGAATGTAGAAGGAAAGGAATTCGTTGATGTAGAAAATGCCTCTTAGAGACAAGTACTGTCAGACTGACCACCACCATGGATGCTGTGAACCAGGTAATAGTATTGTCTTAATACTAAAACTTCCACTTTTACAATTTTTGTATTCTTCACATATTAAGTTTTATTTTCTGTGAAATACTTTGGTAAAATATATTGATGTTACATGAAATTGTTTATATATAGCATGTTTATGTGTCTGGACTTGAGAATAAGCAAAATGTGTAGTTATTTTACTTATTTATTTGTACCATGCCTTTATTATTTTAACAAATAACTTAAGGTGGAAAACATATCCAATACATCTTCCTCTTACAATTTTCCCACAACAACAACAACCCCGTGAGATGAGTTGGGCTGAGAGAGACTAAGTGTTCCACAGTCACCCAGCTTGCTTCCATGGCTAAAATGGGATTAAAACTCACAGTCTCCTGCTTTCTAGCTTGGTGCCTTAACTGCTAGACCAAACTGACTAATATTCCAATACATATGGAACAGTTTTTGTAAATAAATAGCTTGATGTATAAGTATGTAACAGTATTTTGTATACTTAAATATAATAAAACATAAATACGATTTTCAGTCTAAAATAACTGTATACCTTTATAATTCAATTCGATACTGAGTAGTATATATGCATATATTTTAGAAACATTTTTTTCAACTTTTTGTTGAAACTAAAGGAAGTTTGTGTGTGTGTGTATGCATGTTCTATGAACGTATATACACACACACTTAATATTAGGGTATATGCTCCATTCAGTTGGAGAATCTGTGGAATAATTTTTATAACTTTAGCTATTGCCTATCTATTCATGCTTACCGAAGAAATTGTGTCATTATTTTCAGCGAGCTTTCTCCCAAGTAAATATCTATATAGAGAAAAGTTCTTGATTTTGGACAGTTTTATGGCTGAGTAGTCAGTGTAAGATTTTATATTAATTTTTAAAAATGTGTTTTGAAACATTTGAGGCAGATCTTTGTACACTTTTCCCCAGGTCCACATAATTTCTTTCTGCACCTGTCACATGATGTGATAGAATGTATCTTCGAAGGGAGAGGTGATGTGAGGGACTACAATAACTGCAGAAGGTTATCAGGAAGGAGATAGCACATTCCAAAGAAGGGGGCTAGACAAGGGACAACATAGTTCGAAGCTAGATTGTGGAAAGAGAGAGAGAGAGATTTAAGATAGCCTTTCCTGGATAATATAGATTTAGTCTGTCAAGATTCTGTCTAAAAGAAAAAATAATTGGACTTTGGCTGGATTATTGTACATTGTTCTTGGGCTAGCTTGACACACTACCTTAGGAAAGACGCAGCAGCTTCAAGGAAATGCAGGGATATGTTACATCCATGTCCTTACATCTGAAGTATTGTAATACATTCTGAAGTATTATGAGAATCATATTAGAAACATTGCATGATCCTATTGCTGAGGAGATATAAACAGAGTATACCAAAAGTCAGACCCCATATTCAAATTCCAATGTGCTTTAGTAATTTTATTTTCAGAGAAAATATTACTTAGGAACATTCAAAAGTCGGCAAGGAAGAGTTTAGAAAAAAAACCAAATTCAAACATTTACGTTATAATAATAAAATATAATAAACATTAAATATTATAATTTAAGTATATACCTTGTATATTGTTCCAAGAATTGAAGAATTCATGTAAATTTTATTGTATATTCTAAGGCAACCTTCTAGCCATTATATATTAATAGCTGATGTATTACCAATATCAAGACCATAACCACATGGTTTTAAATCAGACAAAGTTCCTTCCCATCTAAACCTAGTCTTAATTGCCTTACTTGGCTGGCCCAGGGGCAAAATATATAATTGGATATCATCAGCATAAGGGTGATACCAAATCCCAAACTGCATATGACCTCACCTAGTGGTTTCATGGAGATATTAAAAAGGAAGGAAAAGAATAAAACCTACAGCCTATAAAGGAGGAGCAGGGACTGATCAGTCCTCTCAACCAACACTGATTGGAACTAGCCACAGAGTAAAATGGTGCCCCCAGTTCCCAACTGGCAGGGCCAGCTTAGAAGGATATTGTGGTCAAGAGTATCAAAAGGCATTGAGAGATCAAAGAGTTAAAGAATCAATACATCGGCTAAATAATGATTTTTTTAAAATCTTCTACACAGGGTTCAAATTAGGAGTTCTAAGAGGCATTTTATACTGCACAGGTATTTTACATAATATAGGTATAATTTAAAACTAAAGGAATGAATTTATTTATAATAAATCAATATGCCAATTATTGTAGAATTGTTTGTTTTAGTAAAATGTATATATATGTATGTATGTATGTATGTATGTATATACATACATACATACATACATACATACATACACCTAGGTAAAACTTTCCAGGTTACTCTATAGTTGAGATAAATGGTTTTCTTGCAAAATAGTCTAAATTATTGTTGTTGCAATTGTTGTTGCATTAACAGTAAAAAAATGACAAAGCTAATTATATTTCCTTTGATGAATTGTGTGCCTTAGAAGTACAATATGTACCTATTTGTATACATGTGTCTTTTTTGAAATTTTTGTGCTACATATAAAAACATATTTCTATGTTATATGTTAACAAAATAGATTAATATTTAATTAACAAAATGTACACTTGCTTTTCCTTAAAAGCAAAGGCATGAAGCAGAAACCAAAACTGAAGTTGGAGATGAGAAATTAGTTATTACTGGCGGTTTTTCAGACTGCAGTGTATGTCACCATATAGGACTCAGTTAATTAACATTTCCATTTTCAATATTTTATAGTACGTGTGCTGGAACCTGGAGATCCACCTTTATTACAGCAGCCTTTTCATACGTCAAAATCTGGAATACAGCAAATTATTGAATGTTTTCGATCAGGTATGTTTCTTTTATTTATTCTTTTTCTTTTCTTTTTTTCTTTTAATATTTTTGGGATATTTTCATGATTAATTCAGTTTACCATATACAACCTTATTTGGCCTAAGGAGATACTTGACATCTGACTAGCATATCTAGAACTTTAAACTAAAAAAAGTGGGCAGTATCAGGACAAAAAAAAATAATTTAACTTCATTTAACTTTTAATGTTCATTAAGTCAGTTAATTCCCATTTATTTTTTTCATTAAAAAAGCATCACCCAGAGACCCTTTCTGAGGGAGATGAGCGGTTAAGAAATATGAAATATAAAGTAATTAATTTAGTAACTAACTTTTCGAGATACTAGAGGCCATTACAAGTTCTATACCATGTTTCTCAGAAAATAAGACCAGGTCTTATTTTCTTTCAAGCCCCAAAATAAGCATTTGGGCGTATTTTGGGG
>JANHFL010006481.1:11478-22774 GCA_032468155.1 Oxyrhabdium leporinum | reverse complement strand
AACAATAAGGAAGCTGAAATGAAAGAACTTGTAATAACAGCAAAAATGGTGGAGAAAAGAGCAAGGAAGATCAAGAATTGGTCAGTATCAGGTGAAGATGAACTGCATGGTTTTTGGTTGAAACATCTGACTGGTCTACACCCACTCATTGCCAAGCAGTTCAACATGCAAGGAGGTGAAATTGAAGAATGGCTAACATCTGGGAAAACCTACATGATAATGAAAGATCCAGCAAAAGGGGCAGCACCATGCAACTACAGGCCAATTACCTGCTTACCAACAACTTTCAACCTGCTAAATGGTGTAGTAGCTGATGCAGTCCAACAGCATCTACTGTGTTTCTCAGAAAATAAGACCGGGTCTTATTTTCTTTTAAGCCCCAAAATAAGCATTTGGGCTTATTTTCGGGGAGGTCTCATTTTTTACATGCACAGGAGGCAGCAAGCCCACCGGCCCCATGCTCTCCATCCCACCACCTGCTTGCCTGTGGCCGCAATGACCCAAGTTCTCCGCGCACCCTGGCCTCCGGCTGCCCTGCTTGCTGGCCCTGCTGCTGGATGGCCGCTGAACAGCTGACTGCTGTTCTGGAGGGGGCTCTTCCCCCTCCTGGCAGCGCTGCTTTCGGCCATCCTGCTAGGTTGCTCCTGCCTGGTGCAGTGCGAGTCGTCCCAGATCTATGAACTCCGGAGCGCCCCCTGCTGCCAGTGGAGCTGTGCTGCCCGCACTGCCTCACACAGCCAGCATGAGAGCTAGTGCCCGCCAGGGCCTGAAGAGTGCCAGGCTCAGCTCATAGCCTGGAGCCTTCAGTCACCGAGTAGACCTGCAGGAAGGCACTCAGCAGCCCAAAGGTGGCAGCAGGTGAAGTGGCGTGGCTCCACTAGTGGCCGCTGGCAAAGGGCCCTGGCAGCGGGGAGGGGCACTCCAGATGTCATAGATCTCATCCTGCGCCAGGCAGGAGCAGCCCAGCAGGTTGGCTGAGAGCAGCGCTGCCAGAAGGGCGAGGAGCTCCTGCGAGGCCAAGAGCAGCATGGGCAGTTGCTCTTGCCAGTCGCTGCAAGCGAGTGGCGAGCATGTCAAAAGCAAAAAGTAGGACTTGGCTCTTTCTTGAAATGTGTTTGCAGCAGCTGCTGGACATGGAGTGGGCAGCCCCGTGCCTCTGCCTGCTGCCAGTGCCGTCCCGCCATGTTTTGGAAGGGAAATAAAATTAAACGCTGCAATCTCTTGCCGCCGTGCAAACCCGAGCAAAGGCAATAGCAGCTGCACCTTCTCCCTTCCAAAACATGCCGGGATGTGATCTGAATAAGACCCAGCTTGACCTGCTGTTGAAACGCCTCCTGGCTCTTTCCCGAAGGGAGGGTAGCTCTTCTTTGCATTTTGCCACCTTCTTCAGTGCAAGAGACAGCGGGCAAGTCCCACTTTTCGATGTGCTAGCCACTTGCTTGCAGCAACCGGGACCGCTGCGGGCTGCACCGGCAGCAGGTGGAAGCTTGCTTTTCCCCCCACTCTTTTGTCCTCTCCTCCAGCCCAGCCTAGCCGTCCATCCAGCAGCTAAGGATGTGGGGCTCACCCGCCTCTCTACAAGGCCTCTCAGGAGACATGGCGTGCAAACAAAGTGCCATGAGTCTGGGCATCCTTTCCATTTGTTCCCCATTCCTCTCTCGCCCCTTCTCCCTCCCTGGGAACTGTGCAAGGGGAGGGGAAGGCCATCAAGGACATGCTAGAAAGACACTCCCGGGGAAAGGATGAAGCAGCCCCGCTACCAGAGACCAGAATTTTAAGGCAGAAAACAGAAGGGGGGGATTTCAAAGGCCCTGGAGAAAAAGAGCAAATCTCTTCTGCTTGCCGTGGGAAGTGGGTGCTGAGGCCAACTCTGCGGGAAGTGATCTGCTCCTCCATGCAAAACGTCATAGTGGAAGGAAGGAAAAGGGAGAGAGAGAGTGAGAGATCAAACCTCTGTGTGTGTATTTGTGTGTGAGAGACAGAGAGAGCACACTGCCGCCAGCCCTGGTATACGGTAACTCTCAGAGGTTAGATTGGATATCTCTCTCTCTCCCCCCCCTTCTCTCTTTCTCTTTCTCTCTCTCTCTCACACACACACACAGGTTTGATTGGATTACTCTCTGCCTCCACCAGTGCCGGTGCCATCCCAGTATGTTTTGGAAGGGAGATTTTTAAAAATCCTGCAGTCTCGCGCTGTCGTTGTGCAAACCCCAGCACAGGCAACAGCAGCTGTACCTTCTCCCTTCCAAAACACCAGGATGTAATCTGAATAACACCAGCAGAAGGGGGGGCAACAAACAGGAAGGGCACCCAGCCTCACAGCCCTTTGTTTTGATTCAGGTGCTGCTGCTGACTTTGTACCAGTAGGAGCGGCTTTTAACACTTTACTTTTTGTATGCTGTGTCTCCCAAAAGGTCTCATGGAGAGGCGTGCAAGCCCCTCATCCTTAGCTGCACGACTTCTCTCCCTTTCTCCCCCCGCCCCAATTTCTCCTTTGCTTCAGTCCAGCCTAGCTCTCTTCCTCCCTCTAATGAGGGAGGCCAGTTTCAAAGGGGATGGGAGGGTCGGGACAAATCTACAAGAAACAGATCCTTTCTTCCACGCTGGGTTCCTGCGAGCAAACCCAGGGAGCAGCCAGCAAAGAGGCAGCCATCAAGTGGCCAGTCTCCCTTTCCCTCATTCTTCCTTCCTTCGGAGGTGAGGGGTGAAAAGCCTCATCATTTCCAGCCACTGTCCTATTGCCTGTCTTTGCTTGCAGAGTGTGCAGCGGAGTTGGAGCACCAGGTTGGATAACGGGGCTGAGTGTGCAGGGGCCGCAGCATGGTACCACCCCTGCCCCGCCACTATTTCTCGCGTGTGGCCAGGCGGGGGTCACCCATGCAGAGAGCAGACTTCGGGGCGCCACCCTGAGCAGGCACTGAGCTGGAGGTGGGGGAGGGCCAGTCCCCTTACCTGGTTGCCTTCCACCGTTTCTCATCAAATGTCTGTGTATGTGAGAGAGAGAGAAAGAGAAACGGCGGAAAGGAAACCCTTTCAAACAGCGTTGCCTGCAGTTCAGCTGGCTCAGCTGATCCACGGGCGTATTGTTGGAGAAACACGGTAGTAATGGCAATAATAAAAGTAAAAACTTTGAATTTCATTTAAGTACACATATCATGTTAAATAACTTTATACAAAAGATCCTGTTTTATTTTTAAAACTGAATTTCAGTTTTTCTAAGGGTACATTCTGCTAGAAGTTTAGTCATCCATACACTGTTCAGACTTACTAAAGAGGCCATAGTTTTGAACAAACAACTTGGATAATTTAATTGTAATGTTTTCATTTTGCTATTTAAGAGTGTAGTTTTTATTGTTGATAATAGTAATATTTTAAAAAAAAAACTCTTTTCCTTTAAATAATTCTAGATTACCATGAAAGATTACCAGTACTTATGGCTTTTTAAGTGACATAAGGTTTTTAACTATATATAAAATAGTAAAACTAGAAAAACAACAGCTGGTAGACCTCACTGTGTTAAAAAATAATCATGTATTCCATACATTACATGATGGCATTACAATATATCACTTTGTACGCTACCCACACTCACAGCTGTGGATGGAGCAGCCTTAGACGGAAGAAGGGAAGGGAGGGAGGGAGGAAGGAAGGAAGGAAGGAGAGAGAGAGAAAGGAAAGAAAGAAAAGGAAGGAAGGAAAGAAAGAAAGAAATTGTATATGACTGTCAGAATATTTGTATAGCCTAAACTGGAGAATGAAGAAGAAAAACAGCATTCTTGAAACTCATAGATAGGAGCATGAATCTTCCAGTTAAATTATACCTGGTAAGATTTTAGCATGCAAATCAGATGTTTTCTAAGCGCATTGTTGAAGCAATCTAACTATTGTCAGGTAAAGTGACTTTTTTGCATGGATGAAATATTACCATAAAATTCATTTGAATCCTATTCGTTTTGATGACTAGATAAAGCAATTATTTTTAATCATGTGGCTAACATCAGTTAAAGCACTTATCCAGATGAACAATATCCTGAATATGCTGTCCTGGTATTTTTTTTTTTAATGATTTGTTTAGGAACTAAACAACTCAAGCATATTTTGCTAAAAGATGTGGATACCATTTTTGAATGCAAATTCTGCCGCAGTCTCTTCAGAGGCCTACCAAATTTAATAACTCATAAAAAATACTATTGTCCACCAAGTCTTCGGATGGATGACAGTAAGTTTCTCTTTAAATTTTCTTGCTCAGATTTTAAAGTTATAATCATATAATGTTTTTAAGAATAGTGATTGTTAAAATATAGCTTTTTTTTCCTATAAAGCATACATACAATACCCTTAAAAATAGAATTTCTTATATCTGTACTATATCCGTATTGTACATTATGAATAGAAGATGCCTCTTACAGGAGTTTCTAAAGTGCATGGAAAGGAGCAAACGTAATGTTAAATAAATTGGCAGGTAATTTTATTTTATTTATCTTAAAAAAAACCACAACCCCATGGTTGCACACTATATATAAGTGTTCTGTGAGATACTGTATGTGATGGGATTTTGAGTTATTCATTTCCCTTTCCTTTTTGAACAAAGGGTGGTTAATGTTTCCAGAACAGAAAAGGCTGAATGTTAGTTGATTTGAATGTCTATGGAAGAGCGTTTATGGTGCTGTATTACCCTCTTATAACGTTATCTTAATATATTTTACTGTTACATTATTTTTTAAAAAACACTTTTTAATGATATATTGTCTAATGTAAACATTCTGTTTTATATTTTAGACTCTCCTGATATAAATGATAAACAGAGTCAAGCCATAACTGATCTCCTAGAAGCTATGTATCCAAGAGTGAACAAGCAAGATTATATAATACATTTGGAACCCATAGAAACAAACCAGAATGCTGTGTTTCAGTATGTTTCAAAGGCAGATAGCTCAGTGGAGAACACTGATGCAAACACTGTTCCTGACCAAGCTTCTGTAGAAACACAAGAACATGCAACAGAACCTCCTCCTAAACCAGTGTCAGATGCTTCAGAAACAAAAGCTGAAGAGACTCCTCCCTTAGTTGTTGACAAGATAATGCCAACTCCAGAAGAACCTGCCCCATGCTCAAAACCTGAATTAGAATGTGATAATAATTCTGATTCTGGTCATCAATTAATTTGTTGCCTGTGTAAAAAAGAATTTCATTCTAGACGCAGTGTACGCCGTCATATTAGGAAAGTCCATAAAAAAAAGATGGAAGAACTAAAGAAATTTATTCAAATTAAAAAACGGCCAAATCAGACATCTGGAAGGGGTCGCAATAAGAATGTTTTGGTAACTTTGGGTAAAAGTTGTCCTTTGTGTATTAAATCATTTGCTACAAAAGCCAATGTAAGAAGGCATTTTGATGAAGTTCATAGAGGACTGAGAAGGGATTCTATAACTCCTGATATAGCTACAAAACCTGGGCAACCTTTATCCTTGGATAAAACCTCTGCAAAAACTGCAAAAACACAAAAACAAAAGCCTTCAAAAGCTGAGTACAATTTAACTGCTTGCAAATGCCTCTTATGTAAGAGGAAATATAGTTCCCAGGTAATGCTTAAAAGGCATATGCAAATTGTTCACAAGATAACTCTTTCCACTAAGAATCCTAAAAGAGAGAGAAAGCCTAATGCAGAAGTGAAAGTGAAAATCGAACCAACAGAATCCGCAGAATCTATGCCTTCCATCTGCAGTTCCTTGCAGAATGAAGTAAAGGGAATAAATAATTCAAATGAAAGAAAAAATACATCATCCACTGAGAGAAAGAATGCAGTATCCAGTGAAAAAAAGAAAACACCCACTGAACGAAAAGGCGTATCATCCACTGGAAAAAAGAATGTAACTCCAGCTAAAAAAAATAAAGCTAAGCAGAGCTGTCAGAAGTCAAAGTCAAATAATCAGTCTCTTGCAAGTCTCAAAAAGCCCAGGAAGCCAAGGTTGTCAGTTGGCTTTGATTTTAAAAAGCTTTACTGTAAACTCTGTAAACGCCAATTTACTTCTAAACAAAACTTAACAAAGCACATTGAGTTGCACACAGATGGAAATAATATTTATGTTAAATTCTATAGGTGTCCTCTCTGCACTTATGAAACACGTCGAAAGCGTGATGTGATAAGACACATAACTGTAGTACATAAAAAGTCTTCACGTTACCTTGGTAAGATAACTGCAAGTTTAGAAATCCGAGCAATAAAAAAACCTATTGACTCCATTCTAAAAAAGGTGGCAAAAAGAGGCCCTCAGAGGGATGAAGGTAAACAGAATGGTTCAAAACAAGACATTACTTCGAACTCGCCAAATAAAAAATATGAAGGAACTGATGTTGGCATTGAAGTGAAAGTCACAAAAAACTTTTCTCTGCACAGATGCAATAAATGTGGAAAAGCATTTGCCAAAAAGACTTTCTTGGAGCATCACAAGAAGACTCATAAAGCAAATGTGACACATTCACCTGAAGAAGACAACAAAACCAAAGGCAGAAGTACAAGATCTAAAGCTCTTGTCTGTTGAAGAATACTAGTGCCTTCTTAAATACATGCCTACATTTTCCATTGGTACTTAGGGCGCAATCACATTCTTTATAGATCTAATGCTTCAGAAGATAAAAGACTATTGCATTCATTAAAAAAAGAGTTTAAGGTTTTTTTCCATGACAGTGAACCTAAAGCAGTTTAAGTTAATACACACATGGTTCTTCAAAGTTTAATATTATATATTAGTATTTGCATAGTATTTAGTTGATAGTACCACAGTTCCAAATGATTTTTAAAATTAACTTTGCACTTCATTGGTACTGACCAGGCACAGCAAGCATATATGAACTAAAGATCTATGGATGTGATGTTGCCTAAGTATGTTGCTTTAATACATTAGAAAATATTTTTTGCATAGAATTTGGAAAATATATTTGTACTTTAAATTAATGGTATATAACTCTTAAACCCTAGAGTTAATACTTTTGTATTTAAACCATCATTCCTGTTGTATTAGGAGAAGATCGTCACTCAAAAAAATCTTATTTTATTTGAGGAATGTTTTTGGTACTTGCTTATTTGTTTCTGGAATTTTAACTTTTTTTTCTACAGAATTAATTTGGACTGGGTAGGGGTATCAGATAGCCTATTTTATGTAATGAAAATATGAAACAGTTCCAAATTACCTTGCTTTAATTGAAAAATCTTGGAAAAGCAGCAGTTAAGGAAGAATAAATAGTGTTTTTAAATTCCTATGACAGACAAAAGTTGTTTCACCTTAAGAGAAATGTGAGTGTATCTCAGTAAACAAGTGCAAAGGCTCCTTTCATTGAAGGTATTTTCATAAAATTAAATTGCTTGTGGATTCTGGTATTAATATTAAAAAATTATGTAAGACAAGCTTCCAAGTATTTGAAAGCTATTTTCCAGTTGGTTGAAAGGTTGGTTGGTTAGTTGTTGTTTTTGCTTTTTATAAAATAAAAAAGGGATCTATAAACCAGTGATAATCTAGTCTTTTGACCCTATACCTTCCCTTTTCCTTTTCCCCATATTTAGATGGGGATTCTTCAGCCAGTGAGGGAAGAGATACAAAGAGAACACAGAATTTTTAGTAAAGGCGTCCCTTCCTATCCTGTAGATAAAAGTTTCTACTGGATCAAAGAATTATGGGTATTAATTGAATGCTTCCTCAATTTTTACTCAATAAGCAACCAGCTTGGAGAAAGTTAGTCTGATTTCTGTGTGGTAAGCATATATGCTACCTATTAATAAACAAAAAACCCTTTAAAATTGATTACAGGTTATATTATATATGTATTTCTCCTTAGCTCAAATAATGTGATATTTGAAATTAGAACCACTAAAATCTAGAATAGTACTATGAGAATAAGCTATTTTCAGACTAAATATGTTGACTCTTAAACAATGTAACATCTTGTCCAACATTTTCAACAAAATTAAACTTCATTAAAAATAACACCTAAAATTGAAAACCAGTTTTACTTGATGCAGTTCCGGAGTGTTAGTAATGAAATGAACATTTTAAAAGGAAAGTTTGCAAACATTTTTAAATGAAATTACTACCTAGAACATGTGATTCATAGGTGTGGTCCTTACTTAATTCTGATTTTACGGAAAAGATTTTATGTTCGTTGTGATATACTACTAAGCAAATGCTTTCTGATGTACTTAAAATATTTTTATATATATAAATGAATGTATATGAGCAGTTTTCTTAGTATAATTTGAATGAATTGTTATCTAGCATTTGCTTTAAATTCAATTCATGGTTGAATAATTTTGGGGAGTATTAAATTTGAATTGTACTGTCAAAATCTATAGTGATTTTGAATGGTTAGTATATTCAACAGTTTTTCATATGGAGGTTTACAAGCTACCCACATTCCCCTATTTTAATTGTTCTTTAAAGAAAAAAATACACACAAGCACTTTAATAGTCAGAATTTAAATTTCTTTTAGTGATTTCTTCTAAAGACATTACACTAATATTCCTGTGAAGATACTAGTTAGGGGGTAGGTTTCAAATATTCAAATATTTGTTTTGTAGTATGTTAATTATTGCCTAAGAAAAATAGCGCAAGGAATTTTTTGTTTTGCCCACAAAATGTTGAATGACCACTTTAGGTAGCACTTGACTTTTTTGGTAAAGTTTATAAGAGGCTTGCTCATTATTGTCTATTTTATAATCAGTTCTATAGCAAAACAGTAGCACACCTTCCATTATGAATTTTTGGCAGGTTTGTGCGCCTTTTTAAAAATGTTAGAAAATGTTTAGTGATTTGTGTCAAATTGCCAGATACTGAATATCAGAAGAAATGCCATTTCTAAAATACTGGTTGACTCCCTTCCTAAGGGAATGCCTTGTGTCCATACAAACCCTTTGTACAAAATATATCTAAAAATGTTGATCATAAATAAAAAATATTCTTTTATGAATAGATACGTGTCTGGCCTTTTAGTGCTTTGCACTAAAAAACTGTGAATGGAAAACGGACTGTAACTGTTTCTGGAAATGTTCTATGTTGAATGTACATGCTTGGATAAATGTACTTTATTTGAATAAACTGGAAATTCTTTCAGCTAAATATACTTAGGCCCTCTGTATCAAATGTATAGTTGAGAATAATGTGGTTGGCAAAGACCACCTGTTGTTTATATACCTTACTGTGGAAAACCTGTAAGAACAGTTGGCTACATCATCAATTATGCAGCTCAGGGAGGGGGATTTGGTTTCTTCTAGGGCAAATCTTTTGGGCTTGGCATCTTGGCAAAAATTCAAAAAATGCCTAACTTGACTTTGCTAACATGTCATATATCCCCTTTCACCTGCCCACCCTGAACAAATGACAAACAATTCATAATAAAAAGTTATACATTAAATTATTTAATGTATTTATTATTAGACAAATGACTGCTTAGATAATTGTAAATATTTTTGGAAATGCATATCTGAGGTAGCTCCAGGTTGTACAAGGCTTGGAAACTTTGGAGAATGCTCTTACATGGCCTTGCAGCCTCCAAAAAGAACAGGAAAGCATTTCTTATTCTCGGGTACTTTTTGGAATCTCTGGAGGTTGTGTAATAACAGAGGCCTCTTGCTCAATTTTCAGAGAGTCTGGAGACTTGAAAGCCCACCAAAAATCAAATGTGTCACCTGTGACACACGTGTTATGAGCTCACTACCACTGTTATAAAGTCAAATGAGAGTTTGAATAGAAAACAACTGCAACATTGTTCTCACTGTCAGAAAGGCAACATTTACTACAAGAAGCAATGGGAAAGTTGATTCATGACAAAAAAAAGGTCTAGTTCCTTAGCCACTAACTTGGCAACAATCAGCTTTTGAGCTGACATAATAAAATTGTGCCACATAGGATTCAATTATTAGGAACATGACTGGGATCTTATATGATTTACAAATTGTTTAATACATTAAAAACATGAAATAAAGGATAAACATGGCAGGATGACAAAAGATGGGAATAAATAGTAATACTGGTAGGAATAGCAGAAGTAGCTATAATACTGCATTCTAACCACAATGGCTCATATGAAATGAAAATCATGTAATGTTCCTATGCTTTAATCAAAGCAAAAACCTGGGCAAACATCCCAGACTTCAAGGCGCTTCAAAGTATCAGAAAGTTGGGGGTCATTCAAAATTTGGGGGATACTTCATTCCACAGGGTAAGTGTTATGATGGAGAAGGTGCACTTCTGGGGTACTGATAGATGGCATTGCTTAAGTAAAGCAACTTAATATACTCCAGCCTACCAGGTTATATTGGCTGAGAGGTACATAATGAAACAAAATGTTAAAACGTTATATGTATGTATTTACTTACCAAGCACATCTGAATTATATTAAAGTAGCCAAAATATCTTTACAATCCCCAAGGTATGTCACAACTTTTGAGCACCCCTAATGTTTGGAAATTGAAAGCTGAAAAATTTGACACAGCCTAACAGATACTTAAGTAACAAGGTCATACGCCTTATAGGGCTTCACAGGTCAATATTTTGATTTGCACCCAAAGCAAATTGGCAACTACTGCAGCTCAGAAAGCCAATTTTTACTTGTACATACTGACGCCTGCCCATTACTGCCTATTCTGGACCAGTTGAAGCTTCTGGATGGTCTTCAAGAATGGTCCCATATAGTAATGGTGACCGTACTACTAAGTAGCTCTAATGAATGTCATTATCTAAATTGACTGCTCAGTACCTACAAAGTCAGGTGAATCTAAATTCATCTAATATTCCCCTAAGTAAATTATTGTTTGGTGTTATAATTGAATCTATCTTTAAATATTAAATGTGACCTGCTAGATAGAACTTTCCAATCTGATTTTCCTGGACACCATTTCTTTATATTGGCATCTCGCATGCAATCTTTCACAGTGATTTAAAAAAGAAAAAACTCACAAATTGTGAGACCAAATCATATTCTCATTCGATATAAGGTATTCATCACAAAATACAGTTACACCCTGTTACTAGCATAAGAATTTGAATGTAATGGGTTTCAGTTGTGCTTGACTGCACTAGATGTGTACATATTAAACAGAGAAATGAAAGTTATAATAAAAATCTATAAAGTCTTAGTTTTTATTGACCTGCTGAGTTTCTGCAGTGCATAATTAAGTTCCAGTTTTGCAGATCGCAACTTAAGGCATTTAAGGACAATTTACACCAATCGATGGAAAGGCATAGAGTCATTTATATTCTAATTCAGCAGCATGGTCTTACACCTTCAGGAAATTTCAGGGCT
>JANHFL010006481.1:0-11378 GCA_032468155.1 Oxyrhabdium leporinum | reverse complement strand
TACACCAATCGATGGAAAGGCATAGGGTCATTTATATTCTAATTCAGCAGCACGGTCTTACACCTTCAGGAAATTTCAGGGCTTTCAATATTGTCTAAATATTGAACTACTGTAGAAGTCGAAGTTGGCAATTCTGATTTCTTGGATTCTGCTTTTCCAAGACTGCTAAAGGAGACAGAACTCAGTCTCTTTTCTGATAACAGTTCAGAAAATCATCCATGGACAACTGCAGCTAAAAAAACCCACAATCCTTGCTAATTGTTCTTTAAGAACATGCCCTCATGATGTTGCCTTTGCCTCATGCCCAGCCCATATCTGAGGGTACCTGTACTTTTCTCATTCAGTGTGAAAATAGAAGAGATTCTCCATCTTCTCCAAACATGAGCTCACCTTTCAAAACTTGACTCCTTCCCCAGCCCTGCTGCATCCCACCTTACAAATGGTGATTGGTGAATACTTTTGTCTCCAGGAAGAAATCCTCCAATCTCAGGCCTTATCTCACATTAAAACCTTAAGCCTTCCTTGCTGATTACATCACTGAGGTAAATTAGAAAATGGCTGTTGGAGCAAAGTTTTCCTCACAGCTGGGAGAAATAACATGTTAACGTGGCTGTCTGGAATGAGCTCTTTGTTTTGAGGAGGATGTGTCCAGGTTTTTTTTTAAATCATCTTCATCTTTCAAGCATCAGAATGCTTTGTATAACCTGTAAGTTATTGTATTTCAGTTACTGACCAGCAAAACTGCTTTGAAAAGCAGTCACACTTAACTCACCAAATATCAATAGAGTTCAGTGTTTTTTCACTCTGTTACCCTACAGTATTACAGAACAGAAACTGATTAGAAGAAAACAAACGATAACATCATATAGCAATACAACAAACATTATATGTTGAAGAATGTTGAGCATAAAATTAATACAATAAGTCAGTGGTTTTCAACCTTTTCTTCACCACGGACCCCCTTTAAATACTTTGGCCATGGACTATGGCCACGGACCACCAAGACTTAATTCAAGATTGAAATCATAGAATTTCTTTAAGCCTTCATGGACCCCATGTGATGACATAGCGGATCCCCAGGGGTCTGCATACTACAGGTTAACAGCCACTGTAGTAAGGCATTAGGCAATTTGAGTAAGTCAATTAAGCCAACTGAGAGTAATAGAATTATCTATTCTATTAAAATGGAGAATGTCTAAGAGGTATTAGAAGAGAAGTTATGGCATATTATGCAAACTATGGAATGGTATTTTGGTTAGTCGTTGAAGTAGAATCAGATTGATCTCATAATAACAATTTAAGATAGAAGGAATCAGTGCGACCAGGATATTTTGATGGTGAATGGTTAGCATCAGCATAGATTACAATATAATATATTCTGTTATTTCAATTACTGCTCTATCAGATTGGTACAATCTTTGTTCAAAAGAGGTTTCAGTATCTTCGATCACTGCTGTTGGAAGCCCTTTGAATCTAATCAAAGAGAAATCCCTGCTAATTTTAGGTATTGTTATGCAACAGGCATCTGGATGAGTAAATGTGTAGAATGGCTGAGAAAGATATGTCAGGGCAAGACTAATGAAATCTGATTGTAAATCAGTGGCACATTGTTTAAGATTGGCTTATGAACTTCGTAGTGCATAGTTTGATCTAGTGATTAAGGCACCAGATTAGAAACAGGGAGATAAATAGTTCCAGGCCTGTCTTTGGCATGAAAGCCAACTGGGTGACTTTGGGCTTGTCACTCTCAGCTCAATCTACCTCGTAGGGTTGTTGTTCTGATTAAAATAGGAGTGTTACATATGTTTGCTGCCACCATTATAGTAATAGAATAGCACTTAGATTTATATACCTCCCCATATTGCTTTACAGCACTCTCTGGGCAGTTTACAATGTCAATATATTGCCTCCCAAAATATGGGTTCTCATTTTACTGACCTCAGAAGGATGGAAGGCTGAGTCAACTTTGAGCCCGTCAGGATTGAACTTGAGACTGTGAGCAGAATTAACCTGAAATATTGCATTCCAACCACTATGCCACCAAGGTTTTTATACATGTAATGATGGTTTTATTATGATTTATGTTTGATTGCTTATTTAGTATCCTACGACTATCACTGAGTGTTGTGTCTTGTGAATTATGATGATTTTATTTTATGATTATGATCATGATTTATCACTTGTTGCATATATGTACACTGAGAGCTTATGCACCGGAGACAGATTCCTTCTGTGTTCAATCACACTTAGCTAATAAAGAATTCTATTCTATGAGAAGTCTGAATAAGTTTGGGTTCATGCCAAATCAGGATGCTATTGACATTTAAGTGGGACACAGTAGAAGGAGGCTATTGCCTCTCGAGTAAGCAAGTACTGAATGGAGCATAGAGGCCTGAGTTACAAGGCTGATTTTTTTTCCTGACTCTTAGGCTGTCAAATCAATGAATAAAGAGGAGTTTCCCCATCTCTTCCATACAGCAAATGATGGTATAGGTTGATCAACAGTATAGGTTGCAACAGAGTCAATTTATGCAGTAACATCAAATTTTGTTAGTGAACTATTATACCTTTTTTTCCTAACAGGAACAGATATTGGTTATGTGAAACTGAAGCTAAGAGGTAAATGAATCAATTGGTTGAGTTTCTCTGCCAGAGCAAAGGTTTTAAATATCCCTGCAGAGGATACAGCAGATGTTAAGGAGCTTTAAACTTCATTTAAAATGGAAACAAGTCCATTCTTAGACATGCAGGGAGGGAGTAGTTCATCTGTTTCCTGAATGAGAAAAAAGTTCCTAATTGCTACTATCTTTGAGTACAGTTGATTAATCTTCCTAATCAATTGTAGGGAGTCAGCACTAAAATGTTGTAAACTAGCTTTGTTACGAACTCCCCCAGATGCAGTCTGATTCTTGTGTTCTAATAGTTATAGAACAGGACAGCATCTTTAAACACCCCAGTAGAGATTATTTCAATTTGTTTAGAAATTCTTTCATTCTGATTAACATGAAAGGATAAAGTGCAGGTATAAAGGTATGCACCAAACTTACATACAGAGAGGGAAACTATTTCAAATCCAATAAATCACAATGGAGCACTGAACAGTGAAGACACTGTCACAGAGAGAGGGTTACCCCTTTTTTCATCTGCCACTTTCTGGAATTACTAGCGATCAAAAGGGTGTTTGTAAGAAATTCCGGTTGTTTGAGCAGGTAAGAATGGAAATCTTGATGCCAAAAGATTGATCCCTAACAACACCTCTTCTCTGTTGCTCCCCCACCCCCAAAATACTTATATGGCTGGATCTTATATGCTGTCAGAAAGCCAATCTTTATGTGACTACCTTTGCCTTGGGGGGAAGCTTTCCTTTTTATCTTTGCTATGGCCTTTGGGAAAAAGTTATAGGCAGGGAAATGCGGATTTAAACAGTAATTAGCAGCCTTATCTTCTGAGGTTGGTTAAAAAAAAATCTAAAGTAGTTGCCTGAGCTCTTTGTGGTATATACTGCCTCTTCGTCATCTTGCCTCCCCTTATTATAGGCAGTAGATCCAATATTTTCTTTTTCAGGTGACAGAGGTGAAAAGTTACTTCAGTAACTGAGTAGCTAAATGGCTCCAATTCATTCTCCTAACTCCCAGCTGCCATGAACTCTATGTGGTCCTTGACTATTTTCTGCATGCCTTGAGAAGACTTGCTCTTTTTTACTTATGCATTTATTTATTTATTTGCACAGTTGGTAATGGGGAACAAAACTGGTGTTCCCCTGGGGCTGTCAGCAGTGAAGGAAAGCAGGGGGGTTTTTTTGGAAAAGAAGTGAAAGTTTCAGCTTTAGCCTACAGGCAAATGGGTGTATGGGTCCCCTGGACTCCTTTACTGTTGCCTCTTAGTGATTTTGCAATCACTGGTATAGCTTTCACTTAGAAATCTGTTTTCAGAATGTGGAAGCAACAGCAATCTTTTCCAGATTCTAGACTGACCAATTAAACTGCGGGAACAAATATCATAACTGTTTTCAATTCATTGCAGTTAGGTAATTAGAGACGGTTGATTTTTCAATAGTGGAATAGAGATCGCTTTACTCAGCATAATATTAGAGCAGATTTACTGGCGGTTGGAAATGAATGTAAAGGATTACTTAGATAACCTTGAGGAAAGAATCTACATAATGCAATTCAATCCTGGGAAAGGAGAAGGCATGATAAAGAACTTCAAAGTAACCCTGTCTTGGTTTTGTTTGATATAAATGGGACAGAGTTTTCAAGATTATGCTATTCTGCTGTTATACCTTACAACAATTAAACTGCACTCCTGTAATACTTTCAGTTTCTATTTCCTGGCTGGCCACATCGAAGGGTTGATAGAAAGCAAAGGAAATTATATTGATGGAATTTATGCAATTGTGAACATGATCCATTACTTCTCACCTCAACTCAATATTTTTTCAAAATTTCACTGAATATTTTAGAAACTGGTATGTATTGTTTAGTCAATGCTCCAAGGTTTTCAAGGGAAGTCCAAATAAAGAGAGCAATCCAGAAAATTCTGCTTCAGCAATGATACATTAAATGCCTGCTATGAGAATAGCCAGGAGGTAAGGTAATATACGGTAAAGTTGGAACAGATCTTGAAGACCATCTAATCCAACATCCTACCCAATATAGTAATACATTATTATGGCTTCCCAGAAAAATGGCCATACAGTGTTAGTTTAAAGATCTTTAGTGAAAGAGTTCACCTCTTTCAGTCTATTTTATTGCTGAACAATTCTTATCATTAGGATGTTTTTCCCCAGATGTGCAACTGAAATCTATCTTCTTGTAATTGAAACATTTTGCTTCTTGTTCTTTCTTCTGGAACAACTCAAGTTCCATACATGACCAATAGTCTCCAAGTACCTCTCAGATACTTGAAGAAAGCTGTTAGATCTACCCGAAAGCTAAAATTAACAAATGCTTCTGACTCTTCCTCATGCTTTTCCTTCCAACATCATTATCATAGTAGCTGCTTTCCTTTGGATATATTCCAGCTTGTTTTTGTTTATTTGTATCAGAAGCATCACAATTAAAATAAGTCATACCATGCAACATAAAAATGAAAATATAAAATACAAGATTAAAATATATACAAGCTAAACAGTTCTTGCCCAGAAACTAGCAAAATTAATTGCATTCTGTCACACTGCCATGAGGTCCTCAAGTGTGCAGTTATCAGGACACAAAGGTCAGGTATACATATGTGTTATTGTCTGCATGTCACCACAATGTTTATTAACAAGCCAGCTTGTTAATAAGATGCTCAGTACTGGATGCAGATTCAAGGTGCATTCAAATAAAAGAAGAATACAAACAAACAGTGATTTCTCTTAAGCTTGACAATATTTTTGTTGACCCAGTCTGTGATTACATTTACTTTCTTTGCAACTGTTTTACATATTGGAACAAATTATTTTTGCAATCCATCCAGACGGCCAGTTTATTTTATATGTATTATATTGCTGCTTAATATGGTTTTTTCCCAGCCTATACTCAGACCTGCTACACTTCCCTACCCTCCTTCAGGGGATCATTTATAAGAATTATCTAGAAGCCTGAATATGATATTAGTAAATAAACTTAAATAAATGTAAATGCCCTTCAATTAGCAAAATAAAATATGATATATCAGTGAAATGTGGTTGCAGTAGCTGCTGAAAAATCTTTATTTTTTTCAAAAGGCTGCAAGGATTTGCCGTGCATGAATAGTATGGAATTGAATCAATTCTGTTTTTCACAAATGAAGAACATGATAGAGGCATGGTGTCTTATTTTAGGTATTCATGTCTGCATATTAAATCTAAAACAACTCATGGCTATTCGCTTATCATTTGTGGCTTTTTGTATTCATGGTGCCTTTCAATGCACTGAAAGAATATTTAGTATGATATTATAGGCAATCTAATGTACTCTTTCACTGTGGCAAAGAAACTTTTAATGATGAACAGTGCCTCCTTTAATGTCACCTACTTCTCCATTATCAGTATTGTCATGAATTTGTCTCTCTATTGTCCTGATTGAATCTCTTGCTACGGTTTTACTTTAAGTGTCTGTGACTTCAGAAAGGACTTGGATGATCCATAATAACATGAAATCTTTTCACACTTTTCGGAGGTCTTACTTGTAAGAGTTGGAAATGGGCAGAGAAATAGCATGCAATAGAGACAATTCAGATTTGGATGCAGAAACTAAGAGAGAGGCAGGACTGTTCATTTTAAAACAGAGTTAGTTGAAACTACAATAGTTGCTCTTTTAAGAAAGGCTAGGCTGCTCACTGAAAAAATATGTTTGCTTTTTCTATTACTACTTTGTTAGAATGAAAATATTAGAGTAAAGAATGGAGAACCCGTTTCTCTCCATAGATACTCACAGAGAGTAGGGGATATGTGAATTCATATAATTTACACAATGACATCCTAACAATCAGCGTTAGAAGGCCTTTCTATCTCCTTAAATTTTATTGGAATTCAACTCATGTAAAATGCAATCTACTGTATAGACTATGGTAAAAGAAACAATAAGAGTTCTGGATTACAAGCATTAGTTATCTGTCTCTTGTTTTGCCCAGGCATCCAGCTGGTCCACCTCCTTTAACCCAGGTTCAAGATAGACTCAGATCATTTTTTTATAACCTAAAATTCTTCTTGCTACTTCACACCGCTTCTTCCTCTACATTTCAAGGGTCATCTTTTTTTTGATGCTTTGTTTTTTTTGTGCTTTCCAAATAGTTTGGAGTAAATTTCCGGTAATCTCCAATTATTAGTTTTTATTTACATGTTTATGAACATATACATGAATATATATATATATATATACACACATACACACAACAACTTTTAAAAAAATAATCACACTTTTATAATCTGATGCCTCAATCTTACTGTGGCTATGCAAAACTTAGGTATTATGCAGGTGATACAATATATTATCACAGGAAAAAAAGCAACAATGCAACAGTAATTACATTTTGCCTGGATATGGACAGATCTGGGACAACATACAAATCTTTGTAAAAGATGCAGTAAAATAAAATATGTTATATCATTTTTCTCCCCAAAGCTTCTCATGTGCAGGTGGTTTTATCCAGAGATTTTTTTTAATAACTGTCATACAGTAGTAAAATGTCTTCCTGTTTCAAACTTTAATTACAGGTTTACAGGGCCAGGCTTCATAAAATAAAACACAGTATAAAACACAAATCAAAATGTAACATGCACAAAAAAAGGCCTGTAATAATTTTAGTTTACTTTTTCTCAACAACACATTAATTTTACAGGCTAACAAAACAGTAGTAGTACAGAAAAGAGGACATTATGCCTAGCCCGAAAAATGTATTTCTGCACTATGGCAAAGATGAGTGGATTTAGTTTATGACTCCCAGGTAAATATTTGAAACTCCCATTCTTATCCTTTGTGAGATTCTATTCACTTTATTCTGATATTCCATGTCATTGAGCTTTCAAGACAAAACCAATCACCCTGCCCTTGCCCGCTAGAAATAAGAAATTCTACTGAGGACCTGTCTGATGTTAGTTCAGCATTCACTTCTGTTTTCCAACTTCATGAATGGTTGTGTGCTAGACCCAACTGTCATAAACCTGTAGGGAAGAACTGGCTCTTAACTTGCCCTTCACCTTTCTCTAAGCTCTAGACTGGCAAATTAATGGGTGGACTCATCAGCTGGGTCATTCAGTGCTTACTTTACAACAGGTATATATTATATACGTGTTTCTCTTTTTGATGCTTAGAATCATAAATACAGTCTAACCCCTATTCACTTGTAGGAATCCATTTAAACACATTAAGTGAAGAGGTGTTTATCACTGATCTGGTTATTCAATATACTGTTGGTCTTAACATTCTCTTTACTAGGATTTTATGTTCTAACATTCAATTGCCCTTTGCTTTTCTGTAACTTCGATTAATTATTCCATGTTCTGAACTTGTAACATCCTTCAAAGTATTTGAAAAGTGCTAGTATATTCCATCTTAGTTTCTCTTCCCAAGTTTAAACAAACCCACTTCTTCAAGTTCTTTTTACCTTTAAAAAAAAGAATTTATCTTATAGTGGCTTGATAATCCTTGTTGCCTTTTAGTGAATCTGCTCTAGTTTCTATAATTTTTATTTTAAATGTAATCAGAATTGGACATAATAGTTGTGGTGGGTCTGACACACAGCAAATAAAGTTATTACCACTGTTATTTGGAAGCTGTATTTTATTGCTATGTTATATATTATATAGTATAGTAATAGTATAGTGTAGTGTAGTGTAGTGCAGTACAGTATAGTACAGTACAGTACAGTACAGTATAGTATAGTATCAGTACAGTATAGTATATTGTGAGGTTAGTGTCCATGTTTTACTGGCATATGTTATACCAGGTAGCACACACTGATCAAAAACTTTTCTCTTCAGGCATAGGGGGAGGCTGTTCTTGAAAATTATGCGTAGCTTGCCAAATGCTTGCCAACCACATTTAACACATCATTTAATTTCCTTTATTGTATTGATACAAAAGCTATGAGCGGTGCAAAGGGACATTCTGTGATAACCAAGAAAATACAGGTCATATGTGAACAGAAGCTGCAAGTTTGCATAGCTGTACTTTATCCTCAGTGTACTTAGTTTAAAATAATTTACTGAAATGGAGCAATCTATACTCTCCCCTATAAAACAGAAGTTCAAAACCTTGTCAATTTCACTTTATATATCTCAAATATGAAACTGACAGAGCATGGGAAAAAGATATAGTAATGATCAAAGAGGAAGAAAGAGGCAGGAACTGGTGAGCTCTAACAAGGATTTGCTTTTGCTAATAAAGCAGCTTTCATTAGGTATGGAAAAAACTAAGAAGTTACTAAGAACTAATCAGAAAAGTTTTCCAAAATGTAAACCATACAATGGAAAAAGGTAATGTAAATAACTGATTCATGGAATGAAGAATTCCATAGTGAGTAGAAGCCAGAGAGATAAGATCAGATAATTGGAATGTAATGGGTAAAGAAAGTGAAATGAAATGAGGAGCAGTTAAGCTAGGTTTATTGCTGAATATGATGTGTAGCTTCTGATACATGTGGAGGATAGAAAGAAATAGCAGGTGCAGCTTCTCAAATGATTAAATAGCACAATAGGAGCCGATTACATTTCACAGGCCTGTCCTCAGGAGTTTTAAAGATGACATTTAAATTGTTATCCAGAAAGGATAACAGGAGTTCCTTCCTCCTGACACTTGGCGACTCATCAGGCTGACTGCATCTCAAAATGATTTTTTTTAAAAAAAAAATGGTAATACTGCATATCTTTTTATATGCTGACATATTCTGACATTGTAATTTGTATAGCTATATGGAATAGTAAGACACAATTCTTGGCTGATTGAAAGAGCAATCCTGCCATCTCTTTCACAGATAAATCCACATTAACTTCATTCTGATTTCTCTCCCCTAGAAACAGAATGAGGAGACAATGGGAGGATGGCCTACATTAACTTTTTACTCATGGAAAGAATAAATATAATTAAAAGACTATCAAGTGTCCCTATTTGTCAGTCTGCTGCAGAATGTTATTCTACTGAATACATTTAGAATCTCATAGAAAAACTGAAGCTTCAAATAAACATATTATCACATAACAAAGGCAACGCAATTGTGTTTTAAGCACATTCCTTGTACATCAATCAAAGTTCTTTAGTAAAGTCAAATTAATTGTACTACATAAATATTTCTTATCTGCAGGGTCCCTTAATGCTCTCTGAGCTTGGTTGCTTTACCAAACTAGCTAACATAATCTAGTGCCAGAGAGGAGTGGGGTTTGGTTTCATTTACTAGTGGCTTGTCCTAGGAGTGGTATTGATGGTTCCTTGATTAGGCTGTTTACTCTGTCTGAGTTGGTAGTTCTTAGACTGGGGTATTTTTTTACTCCTTGATTGTTGGTCTAGTGTTAATCCTTGTGTTTATCTTTGCTCATTTGAATGCTGATTGCTGGTGAGGAGGTGTTTTGTTTTGTTTTGTTTCCTTTTTGGCTTTTTGATTGTCTCTTTTGAATGTTATGTAAATGTTGTTTATCTCTATGTGCTCGCTGATGGCAGATTGGTCAGAGTGCCAGGTTTCCAGAAATACTCTAGTGTTTTTTTTTACTTGGCTTGGCTCACAGTTTCCCAATTGAAACTATATTAAGTCAGTCTATATGTTGTGAAATTAAGGGTTTTCATCATGTCTTCTGATTGCTAGTTGGTGTTCATGAATGTGTTCTGCCAGTCTTCTGCCTGTTTGTCCTATGGAGTGGTTGTTACAATCACTAGACTATATGTTGTAGATGATTCCTGTTTCTTCTTCAGGGGCTGCTAGGTCTTTTGGTTTGCTTAAGATGTTTGGAGAGCTTTAGTTGATTTGTCTGCTTCAATGATGCCATGTGCTTACAATAGTCTGTTGGGGTTTCTGAGATGATTTTGATGTATGTAATAGTATTCTTTTTACAGCTTGCGTTGATTGGGCTATAGTGGTTTAAGTAATCAGACGCTTTCTGATAAAATTGCGTGGATATCCATTTTGTTGGAAGATAGATGGTGGCTAGATGATCTATTTTTTTGATATTCAAGATTGCTGCAGTGTGTTTGTGCTCATTTAAATTGTGTTCTTACACATCTTCCCTTGTAGGAGATTATTCTCTTGTTACTTGGTAATGAAGCCCTTGGTTGGTGTGGGTAGTTTTACAATAGACTCGTGTTTCTAATTTGCCATTGTAGTGTTTCCCAATCAGGTGTTTTCTTCTCCACATCCTGTTGCTTTCATAAAATTAAAAGGAGAAATTTAGATCTGCTCAGTGCAGAAATCCAAATTAAGGCATCCTGGTTGTCCAGATCAATCTGACTACTTTTAAATAAAAGGTAACTTATTGTCACCCTGGAAATAATTCTGTTGTTTAATTTTTCATACAGTTACATTTTCCCCTAATATTAATCTATAAATTGTCTTCCTGTAACTTAGATCCATTTTCCATGTTCTGCACAATATAATGATAGAAAGAATTTTTAAACATTTTTAGAATGAATTTCAACTAATTGAAAATGCTATCTTATCCTTCTTCTCTTCTCAAGATTAAATAGACTTAGTTGGTTAATTCTGTCTTCATTTTAGTTTCCATACTGCCAATCTCCCTGATTGTATCCTCCTTTTCATTTCAATATCTGGATGTGATTGTGTGCATATTTTGCTTAAAATGTGAGCACAGCACATCCAGAAAACAAGCTGAAACAATTAGTAGCACTTAGTAATAGCACTTAGACTTATATACCGCTTCACAGTGCTTTACAGCTCTCTCTAAGCGGTTTACAGAGTCAGCATATTGC
>JANHFL010006480.1:50093-61270 GCA_032468155.1 Oxyrhabdium leporinum | reverse complement strand
ATTCCTGAATAAAATCTTTCTTTAGAATATCAATCTGAAGTCTGATCTTTCTTATGGGATTTAAGCGGACCCTAACAATATCTTTATAAAATACAATTTTTTCCAAGTTAATAAGATTTGGAAGCCAGACTGGTGTTTTCCTATAATTTTGTAGTTTGGTTTTTTCCCCATACCAAAAGTAAAGCATTCCTCACATAATGTCTTTGAAAATATCTATGCACAGTACTCCTTCCATATCATAGAAAAGCATGCCATCCTAATTGAAGATCATGTCCCTCCAATAATAACAATCTTCTATGTCTCAAATTTATCCATTTTTCTACCCATGTAAGTACAGATGCCTGATAATATAATTCCCAATCTAGTAGCCCAAAACCCCCATTGCCTTTAGATTCCTGTAACATTTTCAATTTTATTCTTGCTTTTTTCCTTTGCGAGATATACTTCAGAATTGTTTTATTTAATTCTTCAGAATACTTTTTCTCTAGTTTTATCAGTATTGTTTGAAATAAAAAAGTAACTTTGGTAAAATACTCATTTTTATGGTAGCTATTCTCCCTATCATTGGTAGTTGTACATTCTTCCAAATCCAGCTTAATTTGTTGCATTAATTTTGTGTAGTTATCGTCTTTAAATGTTACACATCTTGCTGTTAAATAGATACCTAAATATTTCACTTTCTTTACTATCTGAAGGTCTATTTTCTTTGTCAGTTTCTTTCTCTGTTTGTCTGTAAGATTTTTTACTATTATTTTGGTTTTTTCTTTGTTTATTTTCAACCCTGCCACTTCTCCATATTCTTCAATTTTCCCTATCAATCTGGAGCCAGTCTAACGGTTCTTCTAGTATAAAAACTAGATCATCTGCAAGTGCTTGTAGTTTGTATTTTTCTTTTTTTATTTCCATACCTTTTATTTCTGGGTCCTGTCTAATATTTCTAGTTAGAACTTCCAGTATTAATATAAATAATAGTGGGGATAATGGACATCCTTGTCTTGTGCCTTTTCTTATATAAAAATTTTCTGTCACATCTCCATTCGCC
The DNA here is from genome assembly GCA_032468155.1 of Oxyrhabdium leporinum. Taxonomy (NCBI): domain Eukaryota; kingdom Metazoa; phylum Chordata; class Lepidosauria; order Squamata; family Cyclocoridae; genus Oxyrhabdium; species Oxyrhabdium leporinum. The sequence goes on along the minus strand of JANHFL010006480.1, from coordinate 60,228 downwards.
ATCACTTTAGTTCTCTGGTTTGTATAAATCACCTTAATCATATTTATAATTTTTTCATCAAAATCCTTACATTTTAATTGTTCCATCATAAATTGCCAATTTACATTGTCAAATGCTTTCTGAGCATCTAAAAAAATTAATGCTAGTTGTTTTTCATAATGTACTTCATAGTACTCCAGTGTATCTAAAATTATTGTTACATTGTGTCATGCCCCCATCGGAGTCTGAATCTGCGGGGGAAGATGAGATGGAACAAGAACTGACAGAGAGCAAGAGGGCAGCTCCATTGGCCTTGGAAGAAACTTGGGAAGGGCAGAGTCAGTCCAGGCAAGGCTTTTTGGAATTAGTTAGGCCTGCAGGCAGGGAGGAACAGAGCTCAGACGAGGGGCAAGAACCGCCCCCTACTGGTGCAAGGGCTGAGAGAGTGCAGAGAAGGTGGGCCCCGCCCAGCTTCACCAGGCACACCTGGGGAATGAGACTTAAGGAGACACTGTGGGAAGGGGTATTTGTTGATAAGAAACGCTGAGTTCCGGAAGTGTTGTGTGCTGATGTTTGAATGTGCCAAGAATCCTTGCATTCCTGTGTGGCGTTCTGGACTGATTATCTGGATATTTTGCTCCCTGAACTCCTTGCTTTGCTCTTGTTTTGTCAAATACATTTGGGATTTATTGCCATGCAGCCTTGGTGCAGACAGCACTGGGCTGGACTAATTGCAACCAGAGGCTGCTTGAGATTTGTGGGGGGGTTTATTATCATCCTTCTCAGGGACTTGTCAGAAACGTGGGAGTGTTTGGGGGAGATTTAGAGCACAGAAGGGCCAGTTTGAACTGCCAGCTGTTTGTGTTATCTCTGTGCCATGCCCTGGGTCATCACATATATATTGTACATGTTCATAACACTTATGCAACTGAATAAACTATATTCTTTATATATATCTATGTACATAGATACATATACTCTATGTGTGTGTGTGTGTATGAACACATTTATTACGCTTATTTCCTTTTTCAAAATTCCTTTTCTTACTCTGTTTAATAAAGGCATTTTAAAAAAATGGTCAGGGAACAGTTTGGTGTAGTTAGAAACTGGAAGATTGAATTTTAATTCTACCATAGGGTCAAACCCAGCTGGGTGACCTTCGGCCAGCCCCTCTTTCTCAGCCCAGGGAAGGAGGCCTAGGACTCAGAATTGAAGTCCATACATCTTAAAGTTGCCAAGGTTGAGAAATACTGAATCTAATTCCCATTAGTTTCACCATAAGGTACTCGACTTCCAACAGTTCATTTAGTGACTGTTCAAAGTTACAACATCACTGAAAAATGATTTTTCACTCTTATGACTGTTTCAGCACTCCCCATGGTCATGTGATAAAAATTTGGGGTTGCATTAGATCCTTGTAATGCTGCCACAGTTCTGTCATTTATTTAATTGTTAAACTTACATGCTGCCCATCTCACCTAAAGACAACTCTAGGAGGCTTACAATCAATAAAAAGAAGACAAAACATTAAAGCATTAAAATCATTATTAACATTAAATTATAATGTAGTTGCTGACTTTTATGCCAAGCTTCTGAACTTGTTATTAGATACAGCACACTTATACAGGTAATTCTTGGCTTAGAATTATTTGTTTTGTGACTATTTGAAATTTTCCTGTGGTCAAAATTCAGATGCTTGGTAACTGGCATGTATTTATCATGGCTGCATTGTCCCAGAGTCATGTGATCACTTTTTGTGACTTTCTCACTAGTAAAGTCAATGGAGAATTAACCACTATGTTACTAACCTAACTGCAGTCATTCACTTAATAACTCTGTCAAGAAAGGTTGTTTAAGGGGGCGAAACTCAATTAACCACTTTTTTGCTTAGTAACATAAAATTTAGGCTCAATTGTGGTCGTAAGTCGAGGACTACTTGTATGGCTAAGCTTTGAGATTACTTCCATAGTGTACACTACAAATAAACCATCCCCAGTGCTTCATTTGACTCCTACTAAGGAAAACAACAACAGAATAGCTTCATAGGGCATCACTTTTACTTTTAATTGTATAAATCTAAGTTCAGGAAGTTATTAATTTGCCTTATACTTTGCATTGGTGTATTTTGGAAAAAAAAAGAACAATATTAAAGAACAGTCCTAATTTTAGCAAAAGGCAAAATTTTATTGACATCCTTCTGGGTTTGTTATTACTGTTGTTGTTTTTTTATAACTTTGATTTAGTCTGTTGTTGCATTTATTTATTTACCTGCCTAGAACCTTTTTAACTGGGTGGGTTTTAAACCTATAACATGAATAAATATTTAAATAATTGTCATATAGAAGTAGGAATAGGTTTGTTCTCTCAAGCACCAGAACCAGTAATGGAAATAGACCGTGGCATGGAAATGGACTTAAGTTAGATATTAGGAGGAATTTCTTGATGGGAACTGCTTTCAATCAGTGATACTCGGCGACTTGTGAAGTGATATATTCCCCTTTACTGGAGCTCTTCAGACAAAGGCTGAATAGCCATCCGTCCTGAATACTTTAGCAAATATTGTACCGAGCAAGAGCTTTGATGACCCTTGAGACTCTTCCAGCTCTATAAACTCTTTATCTGTAATCTCCTATGTATAAATGTTCTTTAATGTTAACTTTGTTTATATTTTATAAAACCAGGGAGAACCATCCTGATCTCAAAGACAATCTGAAAGAGTTGAAAAAATACCTGATTGAAAGCAGTGACAATACAGAGCCTTTGAAATTGTGGGAACTAAGAGGTATTGCTCATTATGCTGGTTTTCATCTTTGTGAAATACTATGTGCCAGTAATAAATCCATGTTACAGTTGGAAACCTTGTCTGTGTGCTGCTTGTTAAATTTTTTTTGTCAGAGAGGAAATTGCAGAAGGTATACAACTAAAATATCATTGCTGTATAAAGAACATAAATACCATGGCTTTTCAAAAAGTAAAGAAGGAATAACCTTTCTGTTTAGCTGGACTTTTTATGGGTGCAAAGGGGACTGAAAAAATAAAATATTTAAATCTTTTGTGCCTGAAATCCCTACAGCATTTTTTTCCTTTACCGATGCTGTTATCAGAGCATCAGACTAGACCATGAAATGTTACCTTTGTAAAATAAAAAAAAACTAGTGGTACTTTAAAGGCTATTTTGTCATATTCACAACATGACAGCGAGGGAAGTTAACCATGATTTTTGCAGAAAACTAGGCTTTTTCATAACACGACAGTTATATAATATGCTATCTTTCTCCTTTATAAATTATTAGTCATTATTTCTTATAACTTTTACATTTTATATATACATTGGTTAGCAAAATGAAAACAGAAGCAATCTTCATTGAAGAAGCTAAGATTTACTGGTCTTAGTTCACCTGAACTTAATCTTAAAATAAATTTCATATATTTAGGGCAGAGAGCCAACCAATGTTTCCAATTTGCGCTTTTATTTTCTTCCTCAGTTCCGCTTTGGACTGTAACAAAATGTGATTTGAGTGTTTATGTGAGATCCTGCATTGTCATTTTTTAAAAATTTAGTTTAATGCAAACCCAGAACATGACCTAACAAAGAGAACCTTAATAATCTTTATGATTCAGAAATCATGATCTATTTACCTGTGGAATAGGGTGCACAAAACATGCTAAGTCCTCATATGCTTTCTTTGGGGTTTGTTTAGTTTATAATCAGGTTTAATACATTTTATTAAGCTAGCCAATTAGGTGAATTTGCCTGATTTTACCACCTTTTGTGTCACATTCATTAAGCGAATCGTACGGTTATTAAATGGATCTGGTTTCTCCTATTGGCTTTGCTTATAGGAAGCCCCTTCGGAAGGTCACACATGGTGATAATGTGACCCTAGGACACTGTAACCATTGTAAATACATACCGGTTACCTAGCACCCAAATTTTGATCACATGGTTACAGGGACATTACAATGCTTGTAAATGTAAGGACCAGTTATCAGTCAGTTTTTAAAGTGCTATTGCAACTTTGCGTAGTTAAGAATAATAGAATTGGAAAGGACCTTGGAGGTCTTCTGGTCCAACCCCCTGCTCAAGCAGGAGACCCTATATCACTCAGGACAAATGGCTGTCCAATCTCTTCTTAAAAAAAAATATCTGAAGGCAAGTTCTGAAGGCAAATGCTCATAAGTTAAGGACTATCTGTATTGTTTACAAAATTTTGACTATAATAAGAGGTTCTTTGGCAACACTTTATTCTCTTCCAGATATTAGTTTGCAAGCAGCCTCTCAAATTCTGTCTGCCCCTGTTTACAATGCATTAAAAGTAATGAAAGACATTGCACAGAACTTCCCGGTAAAGGCCAGGTACAATTTATTTCTGTGATAGTCATATGAATGTTTGGATTTTGTGCCTGTTTTATCATTGTGATTTATTTTAATGTGCATGAGGATGATGTATTTTGTTATCTCCTTTTTAAAAGCTTAAATGAAAATTGATAAAATTAAACAGATGAGAAAATCCAGCATGTAACTATGAATATTCAATTTTAAATGGCCTGTTCATTGCAAATTGTCAAATTTAGGGAATAATACCGTACATTGCAATGATAAATTTTCGCAGCTTTCTGTTCCAAGTGATGTTATTTCATTCATTCTGAGGCATATATGATATTTCTTATGTTACCAGGCTTTGATGTTATTATAATGAACTTTTTATTGTATTTTGTATGTTAAATGTAGTTTTCAGGTCTTATTCCATTTACCCTCACAGGAGCCATTATAGATGAACTAAAAGAATTTAATGCCTTTTTCTACTGTTCCAACAGGCTATTACTATTGCCTGCCATGTCTTCAATCTCAAATCCTGCTTTGTGCTTAGTTGATTATATAAGATCCAGCTGGCATTAGTTTTTGAACTACTGTGAGAACTTTCTATAGGAACAAGGCAGCATGAGAATGTGCTGTTGGTGTTAGACATGACCAGTGATATGTGTAATGCAGAACCCTGAATAAAAGACATTAAGAAATAAATAAATTGATTAAAATACCAGTTTCCATCAAATTTTCTCCTAAAATAGCTTGAGGTACAGTATTATGACAGTTTACTTGGCAGTCAGATTCATTGAGTTTGGTTTAAGAAAAGTAGTCTGTAGCATAAGAATAATATTAAGAAATCCACGTGAAAGAGAAAAAAGAGAAACACAGACCTGTCAATTAGCAATTGTAATTGTATTTGCTAAGACCTTCTGAGGAGCTCTGAAACATACTTTTGATGCATGGGAATTCAGCAGTCTCTTGCTCATATGCTGATAAATTTGTTTATTTCAAAATAGCTACTTGGATATTTGCAGTAGTATACTTAACATATTTGACACCTGAAAGGAATCATTTTTTAATCCCCCCCCTCCTTAATTGCTGATGGTGCAGGGGTTTAAGGTGTCAGACTAGAAACCAGGAGGCTATGAGTTCTAGTCCTGTCTTAGCCAGGCTGGATAATGCTCTCATCCCCAGAAAGAAGAAACTGGCAAGCCACTTCCCAAAAAAGGCAGGGAATAATTGCTTAGAATCAAGATTGACCAAAAGTACCATTTTTCCCCCTTCCATTGCTTTTACAACACCAGTGTCTGTTCAGTGTGCAGGTTGCAATGACTTGATTTCACACCAACTGCCAGCCTCCATCTTTCTGTAGCACCTCTTTATTGCCTGTACTTGGGGCAGACTGCCCATCACCATCAGCGCCGACTTTGATAGGCCCCTGGATATCTGTGGGGCATATCAGGGGATACTGTGCCATCAGACATTTGGGAAAAAGAAATTGAACAAGATGTGCAACACTGAATTTTCATTCCAGTCACTGGTTGGGTGTAGAGAGCAAGTGCTAAAATCAGATACTAGATAAGATATTAGATAAACAGTTATTAAAAAGTCATGATGATCCATATCCCTCTCCATTAATAAGAAACACGTCATCTCAGCAAACTGACAGTACTACTACTTATGAGTGGCATTAGATTGCCATTTCTCTAGCCAAAATAAATGCATTTCCCTCCAATTGATCGAAGCGGGGAAGAAATATCCCAATACAGAGCATGTGGGTCCATGAAGATAAATATTTTAGTACTTATTCTATGCAGGGTTTTGAAATGATTTAATACAGTTGCTCATTATTGCATATTCAGGTAGGTCAGGAAGTGAATTTATAAATTCCTGAAGAATAAATTTCCATGTATATGCCATATAGAGCCGTGATAGCGCAGTAGTTAGAATGCAGTATTGCAGGCTACTTCCACTGACTTCTGACTGCCAGCAGTTTGGTAGTTCGATTCTGACGGGCTCAAGGTTGATTCAGCTTTCCATCCTTCCAAGGTTGGTAAAATGAGGACCCAGATTGTTGGGGGCAATATGCTGACTTTATAAACCACTTAGGGAGGGCTGTAAAGCACTGTGAAGCGGTATATAAGTTTAAGTGCTATTGCTATGTACTGTATATCAAAGGAAGTTGCAAAATTTTGATCAACTGCCATTTATGCACAAGAATATCTGTGGGATTATTCTGGATAATCTAAAATGTAGTAAAATATTAGTAAATTGCCATTAAATTTAAGCAGGAACTTGGTATTTCTACTCTCATGGAGGCAGTGTGTAGAGGAGGCAAGAAGCACATGAGCCCAAGGTGGATCAGGTTTCAGCCATGTAATTCTATAATCATAGTTTAGTGTTATATCCACACTGGGCTGTGATGCACTTTATTGATGAATAAATATTTAAATGCAGAACAATTACTGTACTTAGTAATTTTTTCACATTCTTTTCTCCAGATCCTTGACTAGAGTGCTAGTAAACCAGCAAATGAGAAAAGAAATAGAAGAAAATCAAAAGGTTTGTACTTACTTGTTTTAAAATATGCAATATAGGAATTTACTGTCTACTACCAGGAGATGAGAGTCAGATTGGTGCAATGATTTAGGCATCAGGATTTGTCATTATTCATTATAATTACATATTTGTTACTATAACAAATACAGTTCTTCTGACCGAAGCATTTTTAAAAAAAAAAAATCAGAACTGAGAATATTTCATAATATGCTATTAGACAAATTTTATTTAATATGAGAAAGTAAAACAACATCATTTTGTCCAGGCTGGTCTTCCCATTGAGGAAGATGGAATAACCTCCTTCAGATTAAATCATGGTGGGATAAAATAGGGGCAGACCCCAGCCTTTCTAAACTGTTATCCCCCAGATGTGGATTGCCTGTGAATGTTTGGAATTGTAGCCAAATACATCCAGAAGGATCTAGGACAACTCACCACAGCCAACTCATCATGGCCAACTCACCACAGCCAACTCGCCATGGGACAACTTGCCATGACCAACTCACTGCAAGACAATTTGCTGCAGAACAAGAGTTACACTAATGTCGAAGAAATAGTGGAATATAATAATTAAAGAAAGGATGCCAAAGGAGGGACAAAATGAAATGTGAATGAATAGTAATTTTAAAATTATCTTAAATAATTAAATTGAATTGTTGAATTGTTCCGCAGTGAGTTGTCCTGCGGCAAGTTGGCCATAGTGAGTTGTCCTGTGGCAAATTGGCCATGACAAATTATCCCATTCCTCATCCAGAAGGCTTTGAGTTGGAGAAGGCTGGGATAGATGAAACCAGGAATTGCAGCAAGAATTTTCAAAATCTTGGATTTAAGCAAGAGGAAGGAGCTGTCCTAATTTGTTTAAATAGTTAGGATACATTTCATGACAATTGCTGAACATGAATTTGTGGTCCATAATTTGTCAAACCAGTTTTAAATGTATCTGATGGAAACTGTGAATATGTAAATACCATTCAATCTTTTAAAATTTTATTAAGGAATAGTTAGTATCAGATTTATTTTGCAGAAATCAAGATGATCTCCTTATCTTGAAAAATAAGTAGGATGTTAAAATTGATTCATTTCAAATGAATATATAGCATTGCTTCCATTTGAAGTATGTTGATATCCCAAACATTTATTTACTTGTTGGTTTGTTTTAAAACATAGCTAGTTAACTCATGACAAACTTTTCCTTTCTTTTCCAGCGTCTGCATGAATCTCTTGAACTTAAGCCTGGTGAAGCACATTTATTTTTAAATGGCCTTCCAATAGACTTGGATCTTCGTGATCCCTTTAGGTAAAGTATTTTGCAGCTTGATTACCATCCAGGATGTTCAATTGTCTGTATTTAACTACTCCCTACTCCAAGACAAATGTTGATATCTTGTTCTGTAATAAGAATGGGAACCAACAAATTGTTGGTGAATAGCTGTTAATGAGTAATTTATTAGATTACCTCTTGAGTCTCTAAAACAATAATTGTTCAAATCAGTAGTGTAAGTGTAAGATGACAGTTCTAAAAACCAAAGAAATGGCATTCAGTAGGTGAACTTCTTACCATATCCAGTGGATCTGTACATTAGTAAAACCCATTTCCTTCTGGTAACCTCTAGATATGCTTAGGATGCCCAGCTCCCCAAATTTGGTCTTGCTGAATAGGAATTACAGTCCCAACATACCTGGAGGATACAATATTGGGAAAGCTATACTAGTTTGAGGTCCTTTTTCTCCCTTGTGGTCCTCAGTTAATGAGCATTCATTCAGTGACCATTCAGAATACTGAATGAGTGGTACTTATGACCAGTCCTCAAAGATCTGGCTGTTGCAGCATCCTCATGGTCACATGATTGCCCTTCCCTGCCAGGTTCCCACAAGTAAAGTCAATGGGAAAGCCCGAAGGGAAGGTCACAAGTCCCACTGCTTTTTTCCCCAAGGAGCTTCTATGGAGTACAAGATTCCTGTAGTGGTCATCCACCAACAGTACCCCACATCCACATTCTGTAGCGCATGCATGCCTAACTGCTTGCATAGTGCCACAGCACCCCACATCTGTCCAGCCATGTTTGTGCAGCACTGCAGCATCCCATCCACCTGCCCATAGTAACGCACCACCTTTGCACCAATCCTAAGTGAAGGAACACTTCTTCCCATCTATTCCTAGAGGAGCCATGGTGGCGCAGTGGTTAGAATGCAGTATTGCAGGCTAATTCTGCTGACTGACTAATTCTGCCAGCAGTTGGGCAGTTCAAGTCCCACCAGCTCAAGGTTGACTCAGCCTTCCATCCTTCCGAAATCGGTAAAATGAGGACCCAGATTGTTGGAGACAATGCGTAGACTCTATAAACTGCTTAGAGAGGGCTGTAAAGCACTGTGAAGTGGTATATAAGTCTAAGTACTATTGCTACCCTAAGATTTTCTGAGTTATGGGGATTAATACTCAGGAGCTGGCCTTTCCAGTGGTGATCTTCCTGATTTTGGAATCCCCTTCCCAGAGAAGTGCACCTGCACAGACTTTTCAGTATCAATCACAATATATTTTTCCTTTTCAAAGCCTTTGAATAATAATACTGCTGTGGCTTTAATATTTCTATTGCTACTTTAATCTCTGTGATTGTTATGTTATTGCTGTTGAGGCCCGACCCAGGTATTGATCACATACCAGTGGGAGGGTGTATGTGAGGGCAGTCACCAGCAGATGGAAGATTTTTATTTCTTTAGCTATTATTCTTTGGATTATTCTGTACAGTATTATATATAACATGTATTTGTCTAAAGCATTTTAGAAACTCTGAAGATAGAAGGAAAAGCAATGCATGTTCTTCACTCCCTTGGAATTAAGGGAGATCTTCCAAGTAAATTCATGAGATTAGCTTCCCAATCTCAGGATGCCTCTTACGCATTAGACATCCGTCACTCAGCAATTGTAGTAAGTAATATTTTTGTGCATATGAATCTTTTTTATATATATAATTTTTTTATTTTATTTTTAATACAAACAATCTTCCATTAAATGGTGTGTTGTCTGGGTACAAGTATTTTGTGCAATAGTAATTAATTAAAGTTACAACCATATTATTTGCATTGGTATTAGTTTTCTACTTTTGTCTTATTGCTGATATACATAGTGTGTCATTCATTATAACAATCATCATCTTAACATATTTGATTCTATTCACATATTTTCTACATTTCACTACTCTTATTTCTAATTTTCTCTAGCCATCGGTAAAATAGTTCCCATATCATATAGTATTCAGTTTGTTCCTTCTCTTTAATTGCAAGTGTTAA
>JANHFL010006480.1:39012-49993 GCA_032468155.1 Oxyrhabdium leporinum | reverse complement strand
CTTTTATCGGGTTATGATCTGCCCAGGTACTTGTTTCTATATTTATTTCTTGTATATTGGATATTAACTCTGCTGATGTCCACATCATATCTATTGTGGACCAAGACATATGTCTGTGTGAATAAAATGAATATTGGTTTTTCTCTGAGTGAATCTCTCGACATGCATCTTGAATGCCTAATTCTTCTGCCATTTTGAAGAAAGCTTTTGGGAGTGTTTTTCTGGCTTTTTTTGCTTGTTTGTCTAATTTTATAGTCCAATTCCACATCAACAATTGCATTAAAATCTCCTACTATACATATATTTTTATATTCAAGTTCTCTTATTATTTTAGGTTATTTATCATAAAAATCCTCTTGATTGCTATTTGGTGCATGTATGCTACTAAAAGCATCTGTTTGTAATTCATCGTTATATCCACTATCACATTTCTCCCCTCCTCGTCCATAGAAAATTGTTTAGCATTTATTGTCTCTTTTATATAAAGTGCTATTCCCCTCTTGTTTTGTTGTGGAAGAGAGGTATATAACTTCCAAATTTTAGGATATTCCAGTACTTTGTTATATTACTTTTTAATATGAACTTCTTGTAGGCAAATTATATCCAATTTTAGTTTCTCTAATTTATTAAAGTCATTTTCTTTTTTATTGCAGAGTTCAGTCCATTTATGTTGATTGAGATTAACTTTATTTCTTTTTCCATGATGTTACTTATAAATGGGTTTTGCTGTTCTAGTCGCTCTTATTTCTCTCTCTTCCTTTCTTTTTGCTCCTTCTCTTCTAGCTATTTCCTCCAAATCTCTTGCATCTTCTTTTTGTTGTATATCTCTCTTTTCTGTAGTTTCTTCTTGGTGCCTATCCTCCCTTTCTTCTCTCACTCTTACTTCCTCTTGTGATCCCCAGTAATATTCATAAAATTGCTCTGCCTTCTCTATTGAATCTAGTCTTTGTTCCTGCCAGGTCACCAATATTCCCTCTGGAATCAGCCATCTAAAATTTACTCCTTTTTAAATTAAATGCTTTGTCAAGAACCGATATTCCTTCCTTAGTTCTCTAACTCTTCTTGGAATTTGTTTTAAAACTACTATTTCTTTCCTCTTACCTCTTATCTTTTATCTTTCGCTGTCTGCATAATCTCTGTTTTTATTGCCTTCTTGGTGAACCTCACGTGGACCTCTCTAGGAAGTCTATTTCTCATCGCATATCTAGTGTTTACTCAGAATATTTTGTCTATCTCGGCCAAAAAAATTTTCCTCTCATCGCCTCCAGCAAAGTGGTCAGCGAAGTCGCTCTGCATAGGTACTCACTACTTAGTAACTGATGCTCCCCCATAAATGCTCGTGGAATTGCATTCCAGATGATCCAGCTCCTTTTCCATTTTGTTGGTATTTCTAAAACTGTGATCAAAAAGATGCTTTCGGCTTGTTTTCCCTACATAGTCCCTTAAATATGCTTCCAATTCTAGCCATAGAATTAGTTTCTTCACTGGCTTCTAGGTGCATTCATCAACAGCAAAGCCCATAATATGTTAAAACTGCAACATGTTGAGTATTATTTTATTAAAATGGACTTATGAGAACATAGTGTTTGACAAGGTTTAGTTTGATAGTAGCTTCACTAAATGCCCCATTACTGTTGTATTTTTTTTTAGTGGGTAAATAATCTAGAAACAGATGCTATGTATAACAAGTGGCCTTCAAGTTTTCAGGAACTTCTCAAACCAGCATATGCAGGAATGATGCGACAGATTAGACGGAATTTATATAATATGGTAAGTGTGAAATGTGTGTGTGTGTGTTGTGTGAGTGAGTGAGAGAGTTATTAGGAAAATAATTTGTGCATTCTTTTAAATATTTTTAGTAGGGATATATTAGAACGACATCTTTAGTATACAAAAAACAGAAAGCCTTTCCTTGGCACATTTTGTTCAGCAATTCACTTATTCTTACATAGTAGTTATGAATGCATCACATCTGACTGGAATATGTATTTGACTTTGCATATATCATAGACTGCCAAGGTCTCTCAGCAGATTGTTTTTTTAGAGAACACAAGTCCAATTCTGTGGTACAAGAAAGCTGGCTTGTGTCAATTCTAAGCAAATCTTATGACTATATTAAAACTGTTGTATCTTAGGTAGCATACCATTTATTTAATTTAGTGTTGAAAACTTACATTCAAGTACCATTTTCACTAAAAAATATTCTACCAGCCCAGATTTGAGAGAACCAATGTGTGATAAGCATGCTAAGTGAGGTCCCTTGGTTTGATTTTCATGTTTAATTGAGTAAATTCAATTGTTAGGATGCATTTCAAGCTTTTAAAATTTCAATTCAGGCCCAGTTTCTTTTGTATTTTTTTTGAATTGAGGGCAAACGTTGTGGTCTAAAATATTAATAACATTTGAATCATTTTTTCTCAGAAGTGATAAATGTCAAGCGTGAACAACCAGACTCACACATGTAAAGTACAAATTAGCTACTTTATTGCTCAATGCCTATTTCACACCAATCTTCTCAGACTGGCAACTTCCCCCTGGGAAAGATTAGATGAAGTTCAATGGCAGTCAGGAGGGATGGGAGGTCAGACCTTGTCCTCTTGTGCTTATATAAGGACTCCAAACTAATTTTTGTTTGACCCCTCCTCCTGACTGGGATGATTGCTCTCCGAAGTAAATTTGTACCTGTACATGACAATTTCCAAAATGGGAATTTACTTCCCTTCAAGAAGCTTTTATCCACTTTGATTACAAATATGTCAGTAGCCTGAAAGCTGGAGACTTTTCTCTCTGTCATCAATATCAAGAAAACTCTCAAAAGGTTGAATCATGGCAGCCTACCATTGTAACTTGATTACTAATCAGACATAGTTAATACAGTTAGTTACTAATCGGTAATTGTCACTTGAGAATCATTTGTTTGTTTAACTAACCCCAAGACAAGTCCATCTAAGTCATGCAGCAAAACTCAAACATAAAAATATAGTTTAAAATGACATTTTATGCTGTAGCAAAGACAATAGTTTAAAATAAAAGGATACAATGGATTTTCAGAATTTCTTTAAATGCCACAGTGGGAGAGGCAATCACACACTCCCTGGAGTTGTGGCTACCATTATTTTGTTCCTCTATTGAGTAGAGGAATGGATGTTAAAAGTGGGAATCTGAGCAGACTCTTCAGATCTTAAATATATATTAAAGCTTAAGCAGTTTTTCAAGTAATCTGTTCCAAACCATTTATGTTTCTAAAGGTCCAAATTGAATGTTTTATTGGGCCCAAGACACACAACTAAATAGAGTGGTTGGCACAGAAGTGGCATAATGGGTTCTAACTATCTGGTCCTATCGAGTACATGAACCAGAACAGTCTGGTCAGAACAACAGCAGAAGTTTCCAGTTTATCCTTGAATTCTTCCTTGGGGATTTCATTGTATAGTAGTAGAGGAAACAGAAGGTACAAAAAGAGTATGAACCATGGATGTATAAAATTTTCTTCTCTTGTAGATCCTTTTTATTGACCCTCTCCAGGAAGAAGCAGCTGGTTTCATTAAACTTATTGAGTTAATCTACAGTCAGAAAGTACCTCTAAGGTAAATTAAAACTACCAGAGATTAAAATAGTAAAGGAATTTCTGTTCACTTTCATTTTCAGAAGCGTGGCAAAAAACCCCTATAGAATTAGTATAATATTAATTTGACTAAAGGGGAAGAGAGTTTGGGCAACATGTATCTATTGATGTTCAATCTTCCATGATTCATTAATTGCGATTTCTCAACAAGCCAACAAAATAGAAATGAGAGATTTTAATACATTGATTTGTTGATTTGTATTTATTCGTAGTAAATACTATATTTCCATAGATTTCAGTTAATTCTGTTGAACAGGTAGTACGTTTGTCTAAATCTAACTGCATTTAAATGGATACAAGAAAAGCATATTCTTTATGAACTTTGTATCATAGTTTCATTATAATTTATAACATTGTTCCATGATCAGTCTCCATTCATCCTTAGGTTGATCTAATTCTACTTGCAAAACAGTTTTCTCCAAACTTGCAAGCTTCTGGTATGGTGAGACTTAGTTCTGAAGGATTCCCAGATCACGCTGTGCAGGAATTTGAAAGTTCAACATGGCTATAGAATTAGTATTAAGAAAGGCTATTCTAGAGTAGTCTAGAATATTTGTTTTACCATTGGCATATGAATATAAATTTATGTTTATGTATTTAAATATGAATATATATTTATGTGTATGTATATAAATAGTTTTGGCATACTTATATTTCCAGTTGGGTAGAATCAAATGAAATTAAAAACATGAGGAGCAAAGAATTCTGGGAACCTGCAAATACTTTCAGCAAAGTTAGTCAGGTTGTTAATCTTAGCTTGATAAAATAGCTCCTCCATGTCAAAGTTACAGCTAGAGAGATAATTTCTATAGGAATTCATTATACTAAAACTGAGAAATATTGAGGAATTTAAGGATGAATTTACACAGTCCTAAAGCTGAATTATGATAAAAGCAATCCCAAATAGGTTTTATCTCCTGTAATTCCAGAAATTCAAACCATGGTATGGCTCTCATCAGTGATTTGAACACACTTTCATTTTCTATGGTATCACTGACTTTATATGTCTATGGAAATTCTCAGTCACCCAAGTCATGGTTGTCCCAAAGGTGTTTTTTAAAGAGGAAACTGGACTTTCTGGTTTTTCTTTGAAGATGTTTCACTTCTAATCCAAGAAGCTTCTTCAGGACTTCTTCAGCTCTGAAGAAGCTTCTTGGATGAGAAGCAAAACATCTTCAAAGAAAAACCAGAAAGTCCAGTTGCCTCTTAAAAAAGCACCTTTGGGACATTGACTTCACATTTTATCAAAGGTAACTCTATTAAATTGGCATAAAATGTTAACTTTGTGTTCATTTTAATAAGATTTTTGAATCTTGTTGGAATATTACGACATCTTGTTGAAGACCTAAGAGACATATTTTAACCTGTTTTTAGTATAGTTGTATTTAATCTGTTTTCAGCATAGTTAAATGTGGTTTTGCCATTCTCACAGTAATTTTCTTTTTCTCGAGCAGACTTGGCTTTGTTTTCATCTTAAATACTGATGAAGTGGTTGATGGAAATGAGGACGCAGGAGTTGCCTTGTGGAGAGCTTTTAACTTTATTGCAGATGAAGTGGATATCCCTCATGCTTTTGTCTCCTTACTTTATGTTAGTGTTTGTAAGAAGATTAAAATATTGCTTTATTTAAGGTTAGCCTTACTTTCTTTGAGATGCAAAGTAGCCATAGGATAGCATTAAAAACTTGTGTGACTCTGGGCAGTTAACAAATAATCATCCACAGGCAGGAGGTGTCATAAATTTAAGGTGTATAAAGAAGTAAAAAGCAAAGCAAACTCAAACCCAGTGGGCATGAAATCATGACATATCTTTCTGTATTCCATGGCAGAGCAAAATGTGAAACTTAATGAAGAGAGAAATTAATCCTGGCAGAAGTGAATGGGGTATCTATACTAGGCATACTTAGTTAATATTTAGATGCTCTCAAAACTGCTAGCATTTAAATATCCTTTGTATAAACCTGAGTTGTAGTTCCTTTTATAAGGTCCAGCATGTGGCCCACCTAAATGTTCAGGGAGAAATAAGGAAGGAAGGAAGTGGGATAGGCTGGATTTGATCTTTTTAAGATAATATAAAATTTAAGAAGGGCTGTGAAATTATAGGAAGAGGACACTCCATAGGCCTTCCATTGAATAATTGCACAGTTCTGAGGGAATTTCCAAAAAGGCAATTTAAGATAGTAAAACGAGAATCTCATGAGATTGCTTAAGACTTGAGATTGTCCACTAAAATTCGCTTGCAATAGATTCAGGGCCAACAAAACAAAATACTATGTGAAATACATTATTATATTTGCTATTGTATGATGTACAGTACTAATATTCACTATTTGAGATGGCTTAAATGGACATTGTTGGCTATTCAGACTATCAATCTTTTAACAGTAATTTCAGGTAGCTGAGTATCGATTGGAATCAAAATGAGAACAGTAGAAACCAACATTTGACATTCATGGTGATCGCTTGAGAAGCGCAACATAAAAAAAAAACTCCTTAAAAAAGGAGATAACTCCTTCAAAGCAGAGCAACGTATATGAGATGTCATCTAGATGTGGAAAAATAGTAGGGAGGTGAGAGAGTTAACCAGTGTGAGTGTTTTTTTGGGAGGAGGCTGACTAGGTACCATCCTAAATAAGATTCCTTTTCTAAGGAGGAATAAACATGTTATAATAACATATGTTAGATATTCCACTGGTTAGTAATTGCTGGCTATGATTCCTTAAGATTCAAGAGTTAAGATTCAAGAGTTCAAGAGTTATAGGCTACTGCATTCCCAATCCAGAACACCAGTTTTTTTATGATTTGCCTTCTATTCTGCCTATGAGCTTCCTACAAGCCTCTGGCATATCATCAAGATAAAATCTGTCTACCTCAAAGGGATCTTTATCATCAAGTAATTCATTTAAATCTTCATAAATTGTAAAAGGACTGTTTTGGGGGACATGGAGTGCAGAACAGAACAGTAAGCAAATGAACTTTAGAAAAACAGATGTTATTTGCCGGTAATTGAATAATATGGTCCTAGAACAGGATGGGAATTGAAGATATTTGAAATTTAAAACAAAATTTCCTATTCATTTCAGATAAAAAGGACGCAGTGGACTAAAATATTAAATACGATCCCCCTAATTTTAGACATCTTGAAGCCAGCAAGAGTCCATTCTTTTCTAAGGAGGCGATATACAAATATATAAAATTTTATGCCAGTGATATAAACACCTTCATTTCTACTTTAATCTGCAGTGCTTAATTTAGAACCATTAGATTGTACACCCACATTTTAACCTACACAGATTTTTGACTTACACAGATTTTCTCACATGCTGTGAAAGTTTTAATATGGCTACATAATTAGAAATTTACTCTTCTTTTTTTTTGCTCTGGTTGAATGTAAATGGTTGGTTGCTTGACTCATTTCATAGCTGCTATGGAAAATAAATACTAGTGTAATTATCTGCACTATATTTTTCCTTTTCCTCAGAGAGTACAGAAATGAAGAGTGAAAATGCATTGAAGTATAGCTGGTTGAAAACATTACAGGTAGTCCTCGACTTACAACAGTTCACTTAGTGACTGTTCAAAGTTACAAAGGCACTGAAACTAGTAACTTATGACTGTTTTTTGCACTTATGACCGTTGCAGCATCCTCATGGTCACATGATCAAAATTCAGATGATTGGCAAGTGGTTCGTCTTGGAATGTCCCGGGGTCATGTAATCAGCTTTTGCAACCTTCTGACAAGCAAAAACAAAGGGAAATCCAGATTCATTTAACAACCACATTACTAACTTTAACAACTGCAATGATTCACTTAACATCTGTGGCAAGAAAAGTTGTAAAATGGGGCAAACTCACTTAACAAATGTTTCACTTAGCAACATAAATGTTGGGCTCAATTGTGGTCATAACTCGAGGACTACCTGTACTGTTGAAAACTGGCTAATAAGGATGAATGTGCAAATGGATGATAGGAGCTTTTCAAAACTGTTTATAGTATGAATAATAAAAATGGATTGTAATCTAAATTTTATTATATATTCAATTGTGTTGTAACAGTAGAATGGATTGTATCACTTATCTTTCTTTTGCTCCCTTCAATTAGATGTATCGTCAGGTAGAAGATGGAGAAATTCTTTCAGTGGACAACGTGAAGCGCATTCTTCATAGACAGTTTCCTCAAGCTGATATGGAGGAGATCCTGGGTCTTGACTCTGATTATGATGACAAGAGAAAGGTAGAAAGAGTTGAAAGTTGCAGAATGAAGTATAAAGAAACTAAAAGATGAATAGCCTGATGTTTTCATAAGTGAAGACACAAGTCAACTAATTCTGTCTGTCTGGCACTGAAATTGTTTTGTGGGGGTGATAAATGTGGAAGTTCGTTATTTCTTTGTCTCTGGATTCTTACCCCATAGCATCCATATAGCAAGGGATAACTTAGCTGGGAATAGTCACCATCATAAATATCTCAATTAATTTTAATAGCATCCTGATATCAGAGATCAAAAAATTACATGATTCTAAAACTTCTTGGACTAAGCTATGTCAATCTAAACAAAAGTTTGAGTCCTAGTTGGCTGTTCTTATTGTCATACATTTTTTTGGAAGCCAGATTCTCTTCTGGCAGTTCAGAGCTTGAAATGTGTTTGAATATTAGTAGCTCAGATTGGTAATTAGGGTATTGGTTTGAGCTCCGAACTTGGCAATTTGGTTGCAAACGTTTTGTCACCATTCAAGGAGACATCGTCAGTGCGTTTTGAGTTGTGCTCGTTTGTCAGAACGCAGGTCTTTAAATACATTTATGAGATGCAAATTAGTCTGAATGTTGTTTGTTTGGATATTTCTGAGTCAAGGTCTGATTTTGGACCGTATGATTGGCTGGCTATTGTTGCTGGGCTGTACTGTACTAAGTACTGTCTGTGATGTAGATTAGGATTAGAGTTGTTTATCTGCGTGCTTCTGAATCATGGCCTGGTTTCAGCTCGTTTGATGGTTTGAGTGGCTGGCTTTCTCTCCCCACCCCCAAAATTGCTTTCTAGAACAAGGGTGTCAAACTCACATTGTCACGGTGGCATAACATGATATATCGGGACTTTTCCCCCCTTTGCTAATCTGGGTGTGGGCGTGGCCAGTGCATGACGCATCCAGCCCGTGGGCCGGGAGTTTGACAGTCCTGTTCTAGAAGGTTGTAAGGCAGTCTTTCTTCATCTGGTACCATTCTTAGAATTATCTTCAATTACATTGGCTTTTTTAGTCTAATATATCTGGAGGCTTCAGATTGGGGAATATTGTTGAAAGGGAAAAATAAACCATTTTATTCTTCTACTATGCAGTTTACAGATGCTTTGAGTTTATTTTTGTCTTTATATTAATCCCGTTTTTCACACAGTCAGCTACCTTCTGTGTAACTGTGACATTTCTGATTTCTTTAGGCAGGAGCAATGTTTTATAAGAAGACTGGCCTGGGCCCATTGCCACAAGCTCTCTTTAATGGTGTGCCTTTTAACAGAAAAGAGATGAATATTGCAGAGCTAGAGACTTCTCTGCTGAAGATCATAGATGCCACAGAGGCCTTTCAGCGGGCAGTGTCCACGGTATGTATATTTTTTCCTTTAGAAGACAGGAATGTCCAGTTAAATATGGGCTAATACAGT
Organism: Oxyrhabdium leporinum; assembly: GCA_032468155.1. NCBI lineage: Eukaryota > Metazoa > Chordata > Lepidosauria > Squamata > Cyclocoridae > Oxyrhabdium > Oxyrhabdium leporinum. The sequence continues at coordinate 40,716 of JANHFL010006480.1, read as the reverse complement.
GTTTCTCAACCTTGGCAACATTAAGACTTGTGGACTTCAACTCCCAGAATGGCTGGGGAATTCTGGGAGCTGAAGTCCACACATCTTCAAATGTGCAAGGTTGAGAAACCCTGAACTAATATATTGCTTCAGTTATGTTTATATGATACATATTTCATAAAGAATTGGTTTGGAGTTAATGTTGCAAACATCTAATTATTTTAATTTGTTGTCATGATTTTGAAGCTTGATCTATACTGATTATTGATCTAGTGATTAAGGCACCAGACTAAAAAGCAGGAGACTGTGAGTTCAAGTCCTGCCTAACTATGCAAGCCAGCTGGGCAAGTCACTCTCTCTTAGCTCAAATCACCTCACAGGGTTGTTGTTATGGGGAAAATAGGAGGAGGAAGACTTGTTAGATATGTTTGGCACTTTGAGTTATTTGTAAAAATAGGAAAAGTGGGATATAAATAATCAAATAAATAAATAACACCTTAGAATGTAATTATGTACTTGTTATATTTTAAAATGATTGGAGCCACTGCACCCTTTAGAAATAGATGTTTAAAATGTTCTATTTAGGGTAATGAAAGAGGGGAAAATATTCAGTTCTGTGCTTGATGTTTAAGTCAGACATGAAACCCATTTCTCTTGATTCATTAAGCTGTAGCTTGCTCCCTCATATTTTATTGAATATCTTATAGCTGACTCAGATCACACATTACATTAAGCTATAAACTATGGTTTATCATTCAGAATAGTTTGTTAGTGCTCAGTTACAGTATTCAGTATTATCTCTTTCTAGTCTTGGAAGGTTAAAAAACAATGTCTTGAAAATCCGAGATTTCCAGACCTTCTCTAAATGTAGGTGCTGGAAGAGAGAAGGTAACGCTTAGTTATGGTACTAGAGGGCTTGGTAAAATCAAGCAAAGCTAAGATACCCATTCATCCAGCAGAAATTGCGCACCCTGATCTCAAGTTAAGTAGAAGCTATATTTAAAACTGTTAATGCTGTGTAAATTAAACTGTTATTCTGATTACAGGGCTTGCTAAATGATCATAAAGATGCAGTTGATTTCATCATGGAGCAACAGAATGTAGTTTCTCATATAAATGATAGAATTCTTGGTGATGAAAAAAGATACTTGAATTTTGAATCACCATCAGGTAAATTAAGTGCTTTGTTTCTTCTCTCTTGTTTATTTGTGGGGAATTCATTTTGATATCATGCTTGATGTTATTCCGCATCTTGAATTTTTTGCAGTTCCTATAGATGTGAATGACCACTCAGCGTTTTTCTTTTTGGACTCTCAAGATAAAACATTTGTTATTTCCGAAAACATGAATTATGTTACAAAGCAAGGTAAGCTTTATTACCTTTAATCTTATTACTGATTCTGTATGCACACTGATTGTAACATCATAATCCAGGATGGTTGATGCTTACATGAAACCATTTGATAAGTTCATGTATCTGGAAAGTTGCTGATGAGCAGGGGTGGGCTGCTGGGGGTTCGGGTGAACCCTTTGCTAAGACTCTGCTCCTGGCTGGCTCCGTCCAACCCCGTCCTGGCTGGGAGAACACTCTCTTCAGCCCAGCCTAATTAGCAGAAGCAGCAGATTTTCGCTTGAATCTGCCTCCGACGATCAGCTGTTTCAGGCTGCAGGGATCGTCATTGCCTATTTCCACCTCAGCGCCGCCCGTTTTCAGACTCCACGTGC
>JANHFL010006480.1:12156-29620 GCA_032468155.1 Oxyrhabdium leporinum | reverse complement strand
CTGCCCCCTTGACCAGTTCATCAGTTTCCAGTAGGAAACTTGAAGTTGTTTTGGAAACAGCTCAGAGCTTGGTGCCTCTCAATTCAGTTTCGCATTCGGGTCACAGGCTAGGTGTCCTTGAAGGCTGGTTTATGCCGGTTTGGCACCTCTGGTTCTTGTCAATGTGTCCCCTCCCACCATTTGTCTTCTTATTCCCAGGCTCACATGTTACTACCCCTTTCCCTTCCCTTGCAATTTATGGCAGGATGCTAGCCAAGCAAAGAACCTGGAGATGGTGGACCTGATAAGCAGTTTCACAGATAGCTTTTATTGGTGAAATGGTTTCATGTGTGATAATATGGTTCATGAAACATAAACACATTTTCATTGTCTCCAACATCTTTCTCTGGAGGTCATTTCACTAATATGATTTATATTTAGAAGCAGGTACAGATGGGCAGGTCAGTGTAATTTCTTCTCCTAATTTGATTGGTCCTCTTCTTTTGAACATTTCTTTGGGTCCTGGAAATTGATATGTAGAATTCTCAGCCTTTGTAGCTAGCTCAGCCAAGAGGGAAGTTATAAAAAAAGAGTGCAACAAAACAAAGGGAAGAGAAACAGAAGAAGAGAGAGAGAGAGAGAGAGAAACAGCTGGTGCAAACACTACTATCATACTTCTCTGACATTCCTTCCCCACAAAGGAATGGGCCTTTGACAGAAGAATGCCTACTCCAACTGCATAAAGAATCAGTTTCCCTAGCCTCTTTCCTATTCTTGTTGCAATTTTCTGAAACATCTTTGTTGTTTCTTCTCTCCTCTCAAAATTCCTTTTTCTCCCCTTAAATATTTGGTCTTCTCATTTTTGGGGGGGGAGCTAAGCCATAGAACATTAACGTGCCTTTTACCTGAATCTTCTATGCAGTGTAGCTGTACTCTTTAAAAAGTAAGATTCACACCAGTGCTGTACATTGCATTGCATATAAGAGGACACTTGCATTTTCCTGGAAAATGTTGTATCCTGAGTTGGATATATTGCTTCCCCAAAAGCTTTATGACCTGGATTGACAGTGAACAAACTTTGTCAAAGGTTAACACAGTAATGGGACTCACATTAGAAAAATAAAGCATTAGAAATTAAAAACAAGAGCGCAGAAAAGAAGCCGATGCAAGTTCCTTGTTACTTAGAATGTTTATAACATTACACAATTACTTGACAAGCAATACTAAATGTATGAAATTAGGAGCAAAACCTTTGGAGGCTTTTTACAAATTGTTGTAAACCCTCTAAAATGCTCTCTGCTTTGCCTTCTTAATAGTTATATTTTTGCCTTGGTTATAGCTTTTACCGTTTAGTTATGGAACCAGAGCTTTCTGTGGGGTCCAATAATTTATTTCCTCTTTCATCTGGAGCAACCTTCCTTGAAATTCCAGAGTCTCTTCTTCTGACACTAAACATGGCAACTCCAGAAAGTTGGTTGGTTGAAGCAGTGAGCAGTCCTTATGACCTTGACAACATTCATTTAAAAGATGTAAGTACTAATTCTTAAACATTGTATACAAAGTTGTAATAGCCAACTTTTCAGATATTTTTGGGCTTGTATTTTTCTTAAAAACCTTCATTCCAGACGCGGAGAATGCATAATGTTTGAAAAATACTTACCCTGTTACCTTAGCTACATTTATTTAAAGTGGTGCTCACACTTCTGATAACAGCTTCATTGACAAAATAACCAGAAGATATGAATGGAATCTGAAGGTTATTTATTTGTTTGTATAAATTTATTGGCTGCCCAACTCCAGCAGACTCTTGGCAGCATACAAAACTAGAAGAAAGATTAAATCTGACAGACAGCCCAAACTAAAATGATCTGATAAGCAATAAAATCAGCAATACAAAACAAGCATTTAAGAAGCCATGAATATCAACCCAGGCCCAAGACCAAAAGTAGATTTTCAAAGCTTTCCAGAACTCCAGAAGAGAGGGTGTCCCTGTCAGCGTTCCATCGAAGTTTCAACGAACTGCTCAGCCTCAGATAGTAATTAATCCAAATCAGAGTTTGTTGAAGAAACCATGTTGGCACATCTGGGAAAAACCTGAATCAGACAACCCAGGTTTTTCCACACGCAAAAGAATTCAAAGATTCACCTCTTTACCATTATCATACATAACATTCCCCAATCAAACTTTATAACCATCATCCCTCATCCATCTTGTCACTCCTCTTCCAGGTGCTAACTAGGATGGCCTTGACACAATTACTAAGAATGTTGTTTTGTCTACAAATCCGTTCTAACTACATGAGAAAGTAAACCTCCCTTAATTCCCATACAATTTATTGTGGCAGCTTGCAGAGGCTTCGCAATTATGGCTTCCAAAGCTGACAGTCCCCTTATCTCGGAGGGGGGGGAGGGGGGAGAATGCAATAGACATACTTCCTAGATCCAACAAGATCACAATGTTAAATGGAGGGGACCTGCAATACACCCACTTTGCTGAAACAGTTTGATACAAGCAGTCTTGTGACATCCAGATTTCAGATTATGTTACTCAATCTATTTATTCTGGAAAGCTAAGGTGTAGCATACAGTATTCTTTTTGTCCTAATTTGGTAGCAGTGAATCCTTGAAGGAAATGGCCTCTTAGGGCCCTTGTTCATAAACCTCAAAAAATTGTAAACTACTTAATTGCCACCAACATTGATCCTACGTTCCCTGATTCATTGACCAAGAACCATAATCACTACCCATACTCACCTTGATTCTCCTCAGTAGTTTTAGCTCTCCTTTGAGGACAAATATTTCTCATTTACTATGGCAATTGCTACCTTTGCTGAGGAAGATTATTGCCTTTTGAACAGATGTGGAATTGCAGCTTTTAAAATAACATAATTGTTGAGAAGGATACATTTTCTCCTCTCCCAAGAGTCCCAAAATGAGATAAATGTCTTTGGTACTTAATTTCAGATATATACAAGAAAACATCTAACCACAGATCCTTTATTAGACAGATTGTATAAGCACTGAGCAATAATAATATATCTGTGGCTTTAGCAAGTGTGAGCACTTTGTGGATAGCTATGTCCAATACTTCCGACTCTTCATGCCTGCCTTTTCAAAATAATATGCATTTTCACAGGTAGAAGGGGTGGTTTCAGCCGAATATGAATTGGAGTATTTGTTGCTGGAAGGACATTGCTATGATGTGAGCACCAGGAAGCCACCTCGGGGATTGCAGTTCACCCTTGGAAGAAAGAATAATCCTTTCAAAGTCGATACCATTGTGATGGCCAACTTGGTAAGCACTGGCTAAGGCAGGAGAATATGCATGGTAATTTATGCAAATGCTCATTGTTGCTATCTAATATGCCTGCTAATATTATTAATGGTGTGGTCTATTACTGTCTGAAAAAGTTTGTCTTGCCAAGAAGGGATTGTTTATAGAATAACATCAGAGACACTGAAAACTGAAACTGAGGCATTAAATGCTTAAAACTTGTGCTTGTGGGTGTCAGTTTTAAATTAAGGAAGTTGGTAATCCAAATTAATAAGTGACATGACATCAGAATATAATATTATAATAAAAGATACAATGTCACTTTAACCATGTCATTAAATATATCCTGGGCAGGATATCTAAGAATGGTGTTACCGTATAATCAGATGTAGAATTTGTGGTCCCAGGATCACATCACAATTCTGTCCCCAAAGTCTTGAGTAGAGTCTCCAGAGCCTTTTGAAAAGTTGTTGCAAAATAGTGGAATTCAGGACTGTTAAAGCACCCTGTGCACCGAATGGCTGATTTTAAGTGCTGCATGTCTACAATGAAGCATTCATAATTCACATGTTTTGGTCCATGTGGAGAATGATACTGTTGGCCTCTAAACAGACTGAAGTGGAACTAAAGGTATAGAAAACTGTTTAAGAAATGGAAATAGAAAGTTCCAGTCTTCTTGTGATTGAAATAGGGGAATGCACTCCCCAAAAGTCAATGCAGATTTCTTCAAATTGAGCTCCTCCTGGGAACTTCATAGATGTAGACATGATGCTTTCTTGGAAGCAGAATAGGAACGGTTTGCCATTTTTCAATATCTCAGGCTAGATTATTGTTCTGATTACGCTGGACAGTTCCCATTCAATTCTAACCAAATCCACCTTTGCTTAGTTCTAAGCCCAAGCCATGGCTGAGACAACTCCCAGTAGCCCAACCTGCAGGTTGAACGTTGCCTCTGGAATACCACACGTCCAAGCTTCATAACTTCAGAATCAAAATGTTAATATAAATGAATTTTATGAGGTTGGAAGTGACCCTGGTGGTCTTCTAATCCAATCTCTTGACCGAAGCAAGCGTCCTCACACCATCTTGGACAAATGATTGTCCAATCTTTTTTTGAAAACCTCCAGTGATGGGGCACCCTCAACTCTGAGAGGCAAGTTGTTCCATTTTCTGTTTTACCGACAGAAAATTCCTCCTTGTTTCCAGGTTGGATCTCACAATTTCACACATAACAGTAGCAGCATGAATTTATTTCTTTTCTAGACCTTTACATTGGCTTCCAATGAAAGGAAAAGCAGCCTGTTAATTCTAGGATCTGGAAAATCTACTTCTTCACCTGAAGTCAAGGAGATTTGATCCTTTGATTCAAGATCCAGCATCAGAATTTTATTTTAGATCACTTCTTCTTAGTGGTTAGTGTTCCATGTAGATCAAGGAGACCAAGTTCAAGTTCCCACTCAATCATGGACCAGTCATTATTTTGTCAGTGAAATCTGCCTTTCAAGATTGTTGTGTGAATAAAATGAGGAGAGACCATCATACACACCATGTTGAACTCTTTAGAGAGAGAATGTATAAATGTAATAACTAAAATATAAAAGAGTACCACAGAGAATGTTTGTATATATATTTGTTTTAATTAAGATGCAAAATCCAAACACAAAAGGTAGATTTCACCAATCATTTGGCATCTGTGTTTGAGGAGTTAGTTCCTGGTATGACATTCCTAAATCCACTAAGACTTTTGGTTTGTTTGTTTATTTGCTTGCTTTGCAGGGATATTTTCAATTAAAAGCCAACCCAGGGTCTTGGATTTTGAGATTACGTGAAGGAAGATCTGAAGAAATTTACAAAATATTTCAGTAAGACATAATTATATTCTTAAGAATTGTAAATATAAAACATACTTTATGTTAACCTGAAGATAAACTAGAGGGGATGAAGAGAAATAGTTTGAAGACAGCACCAGAAGATGCTGTTCATTTTGTAGATTCCAGAGATATATCAAAGTTAGCATTTTGGACTAATTTGATATGCTCTGCATTTTCTCCTTTTACTGAGGTTTCCTAAACATTCCTAACTTAGACATGACTCTCTTGCTCCATTTTCTGCTTCACCATTTCATTTCATGAAGGAGTTTCATTATTTATCACAACTGTCAGGCAACCTCAGAAGTCTACAGCTTTTCCATTTAGTTTGAAGACAAGTCTAGAATGCAAGCCAGGTTGGCCAGGAGTTGCCATGGCTGAGACAACTCCCAACCGTCCAGCGTACAAGGCTGATAATCAAGAACACAACAAGTTGTACTTCAGCAGCTTCTGGAGTATCCTGTGACCAAGTTTCATAGCAAAGTTGAGAATCAAAATGTAAATATAAATGAATTTTATTGGAGTGGAAGGCACCTTGGAGGCCTTTTAGTCCAACCCCTTGCCGAAACCGTTGTCCAATCTTTCCTTGAAAACCTCCAGCAATGGAGCACCCAGAAGTCTGGTAATCAACCTGTTCCTCTTCACCACCTTATACCGATAAATTACATCAAATGTTTTTCCCTTTTCAAAGGCCATAAAAATCTGACTCTGCCCCAAAACATTGGGCTAGGATGGGACTAGTCAATAGTCTAGTTGGTCTGGCAACTGGCAGAAAGGGCTGTTCTATTTTTATTCTTGTTTTTATTGGTTGCTGTAAGTCATCTATGTTCACTATAGGTGGCCATATAAGCTCAATAAATAAATAAAACCAGAACCTTTTTTTAAAGTGAAGAGCAAGATAAGCTGAAATAGAAGTATACAATTGCTTATTTGTCATGGCTTAGGTTTGTAAAATTTGACTGTTCTTAAGTCAAAATGTAGGTTGTTCTCTCTTTTTAAAGCTACTGTCTTATTTGGCTTCTTTTGCAGGTAATTTTATTTTTTACCTGGTACAGTATAAATTGTATGTGCTATGGTCTAGATCTGAAATGAAGATGTGTGTATAAGCTTTATGTGTACACCCTCATATTACCTCTTCCCTTCTTTCTTTCTCCTCACACAAATAAACCTAACAAAGTACAACTTACAGCCAAGTGCTTAGTGAGACTCCAACATGATGTAAGCATTTGGTTTGTGGCTTACCTGAGTCTGTCTGACACTACAAATTCATTAGTTTTTTGCCTTCTATTTTTAAAATGTTCTTTGTAAAAAAAATGCTCTTTCCTTTAGACATTTATGGTGATGTTATTCATGACAAGATCATAAGTTAGAAGAAGCTGCACCTTTTAACTAGCATCTTTATGCTGTGTTGCTAAGAATGATGGCAGATCTAAATCTCAAGTGACAGGATTTCAGTTTAATAATTGCGATTCCCTTGCAATTAAATTTAGAGCCTGTCTGTTTATTTATAATTTTATTAGGCACCCTCAGAGTTTGAACTAGGAATTCTGCAAATTGGACATAGGTTGCCTCCTCCTTGTATTGTCTTGGGAATCAGTTAATTTCTCTATCGCTTTGTGAGTTCCTGCATTCTCTCAGTTGATGCCATTTCCTTACTACAGTGTTAGCTACAGACCAACTTCCCAGGGAAGAAGTTCCATAATTGAGATGAAATAGTAGAGGCCTCCTTAATGCCACCTATTAAATTTCTCATTTAATGACATTTATTTCCACGGTAAACTGATGCAGTAAGATTCAACTTTTAACATTTGGGTTCTAAAATGGAAACCAGCAGTCAAAAATAAAGTGGAGTCATTTCCACAAAAGAGTTTCCTAGAATCTTAGAATATAAAGATTCAAAGAGACTTGGAGATTCAAGTCCAACCCCTGGTCAGTGCAGGAACTTTCCCCGATGGCCCTTCAACCTCTATATCATCCTCTTGGTTGAGGAATAGACTACTGCTTCCCAAGGTGGTTTGTAAGGTTTCACTCAAAATGAGCAGAATGTGACAAGCTGGAATTTCTTTGTTTTCCTTGACTTGAGATGTTCACCTCTTAATTCATTAAGAATTAAGGCTTTCTGAAATAACTGCTGATACTCCACTAATCGGAATATATCGGTAGCTGCCTCTTTTGTCTCTCACTTCAGCACCTGCCTTTTTCAGTGTTGTTATTAAAAATAAGTGAACCTGAAATAGTTTTCAATGGGTTAAAAACAAGCAAACTTGGGAGGGGGGGGGATAATTTGCCATGTTTTATAGTGAATCAGATTTACTTTGCCCAAACCACAGTTTCTTAAATACTTTGTTGTGCTAAGATGCATAGAGCTAATTAATGTACCTTCCTCCTACTTGTTCTACAGAAGATTACAACTTAAGGTCAACTTATGACCATAGCTAAGCCCAAAATTTCAGCTGTTAAGTGAGTTTTCTCCCATTTTACAACCTTGCTTGGCACAGTTGATAAGTGAATCACTGCAGTTGTTAAATTAGTAACACAGTTGTTAAGTGAATCTGGCTTCCCCCTGACTTTGCTTGTCTGAAGGTTGCAAAAGGTGATCACATGACCCCAGGTCACTGCAACCGTCATAAATAGGACTCAGTTGCCAAGGGTCTGAATTCTGATCATCTAACCATCGGGCTGCTGCAATAGTTGTAGGTGTGAAAAACAGGTATAAGTCACTTTTTTTCGATGCCATTGTAACTTTGAACAGTCACTAAATGAGTGTTGTAAGTCAGGGACTACCTGTATGCAGACCTTTATCATCATCATCATCATCATCATCATCATTTTTGTTGTCATCCCAAATTTCATGTACTTCCATTAGACCTTATACTGATGCATGGCTCTCTTATGAGGAAAACTTTCCAAAATGGCAGCTAAATCATACATAATTTGCAGAGCCCAAGAGCTCATTCTCAGTTCTTCTTCATGGTCTTCTTAAATTTAGGCCTCTTGGTGATTATTTTCTTCATGGTGTGTTTTTGTACCATTTACAGTTTTTTGACGGAGGGAGGAGGGAGTTGTGAGTATTGTAGCTGACCGAGGGTCATTAAATAATAATACAGATAATCTTTGATTTACCGTTGCAATTTGAGTCCAAAATTTCTGTTGCTAAATGAGATAGTTGTTAAGTGAGTTTTGCCCAGTTTTACAACCTTTCCTGCCACAGTTGTTAAGTGAATCACTGCAGTTGTTAAGTTAGGAACACGGTTGTGAGGTGAATCCAGCTTCCCCATTGACTTTGTTTGTCAGAAGGTTGCAAAAAGTGATCACGTGACTCCAGGACATACTACACCCATCATAAATACCAACCAGTTTACAAGCATCTGAATTTTAATCACATGTCCATGAGGATGCTGCAATGGTTCTAAGTGTGAAAAAAGGCCATAAGTCATTTTTTTTTCAGTACCATTAATAACTTTGGTCAATAAACAAATGGTTATAAATCGAGAAATAACTGTAAAGATAGAACCATAAAAACATTTCATTTTTTTAATATCTGGGTTTTCTTAGATTACATATTGACCTATATCAAATTGGCTTCTGCTTATCTTGATTTTATTATTCTCAATATAGAGAAGGAAAATTGGTTTTTATTGTTAGAGAGGAAGGAATCTCACAAATCAAGCGTACATAGATAGTGATATTTCCTCCTAGTAAGCAAGACTTATGTTTCTTTCTTATACTGAATTATAAGACTTAATTGAGCATAGTATATCATCTACACAACATGGATTACCTACCAGGCGGAAAAACAACTAAATCTAGCTATTAGTATTTCTCTGCATATTACTGTTTGGCATAAAATAGAAAGCTATTGGATCATATCATTAACAATTACAAGAGAATCTGGAATTACTTTTTTGTTAGAATTATCTGGCTGGCTTCAGCACCCTGAATTCCTCAGTCCTGGATTCTTCCTTTTGAAATGAGTTTAAGAATAATATTCTAGATCTTAAGAAGATTCATTCTAAAGGCAAAGACTTACTGTAGATATTGGTATCATAGATTTTGTACCAAATGGTCTTAATTTCAAAACATTTTCTTTGAAATGAATATTTCTGTGTATGCTACTAGTAGATGTCTTAGGCTTTGTTTCCCAAATTGATTAAACATTTCTTCCCTCCTCCATTGATCCCCAAAATACAACCTTTTGCTACAACTTCTCAGAAAGGATATAAATAAGGAAAACTTCCTAAATAAGTATACTGGAAAGCAAGGATTTTCATTCTCAGCTGATCAAACTGTTCCATAATTCAAAAAACATTAATTATTATATCTAATTCTTATTTGCAGATAACTTACTTTCTTTCCACTCTAGGCACGAAGGAACAGATTCTTCTAAAAGTCAAGAAGAAGTTATTGTAGTATTAAATAGTTTTAGAAGCAAAATCATCAGAATCCAGGTATGTATGCTGGCAATTTAAGATTGAAATGCTTAGATGATTGATAAATTAAATCAACATTAAATGTGATTAATAGTGGAAATTGCTGACTGTTTTATCTATGCTGAAAATATTGTTTGGTTGAATGTGTAGGTACAGAAAAAACCTGACAGTGAAAATGAAGATCTCCTGAATGAAGTAACAACAGAAGAGGAGGAAAATTCCATGGGCAGGTAAAACTGGTTGGATTTTACTTGGGTCAAGCCAAGAAACTTGGTCTGTCGGGAGCATCTCTGGCTTATTATCTCTGTAATATTATTAGATGGGCTCTCGTTCTTCAGAATGATCTTATCCTATGAAGGAAGCTCTTTCAGTTTTTCTCATTCTGTTTAGCCAAAAAGAAAAACAGGGAAAACCAAAATAAGCAGGAGCCCAGACTCCTAGGATGTAGTGGATGTAGGATGATGAAGATAGTGGTGATGATGAGGAAGCGGGGAAAAAGAAATGCCAAGGCATAGAATAGGCTCAACAGCAGTAACTGAGAGGGAACTAGGCATTCCTTAAATATGAGCACCAGCATGCTGCAACTGTCAAAAAACCCAATGCAAACCCTAGGCTGCAACAACAGAGGGCTAGCATCAAGATCACAAGAAGTGACAGTACTGCTTTATAATGCACTAGTGAGATCACACTTGGAATATTGAATCCAATTCTGGTCACCACAATACAAAAACGATACTGAGACCCTCGCAGGAGTGCAGAGAAAAGAAAGATGATGAATCTGGAGGCTATAATGAATAGTTAAGGAAAGTAAGTATGTCTAGCCTAACGAAGGACTGGGTTGAAATGATAGCCGTTTTCCTTTACTTGAGGGGTGTCACAAAAAATGTGGATCAACTTATTCTACAAAGCACCTCTGAGCAAGAAAAGAAGCAATCTGTGGAGGCTCTTTAAAGAAAGATTCAATCTGGAACTAAGGAAAATTTTCCTGACAGTGAGCACAATTAATCAATTGGAACAACTTGCCTCTCAGAGATGTGGATCACAGGAGGTTTTCAAGAAACGATTGTACATCCATTTGTCCAGGATGGAATAAGGTCTCCTTGGGCAGGGGATTGGGCTAGAAGACCTCCAAGGTTCATTCCAGCCCTATGAGTCCAGTCCAGTCCAGTTGGCATTGCTTTCAACCACTGAGGTTCTGATACACAGCTTCTCTTGGGAAGGATATCCCACGCTTTGCGAAGGGTTGGTTTCAGGTATTGCTTTGAATTAGGATTTGATTTTGGTATTTATATTGTTTGAATCCCAATAACTATATATAAGGATTGTAAGCCATTCTTGTTTTATAAGAGAAGCATAGAAGTTTAGATACAGTAAATGCAGTCATACAGACTTCAGAGACTCTGTTTTGGTCTGAAAAATGAATAGTTTGTGCACCTTATAGTCTTCCTTTTTTTTTTCTTTTGATACAATCTTTCTTTCTCCTTGTTTCACTAATGCAAGATGATCCCTTTTATATGTCTTAAATACAAACTGAATATTTTTTTTTGAAGTTTTACAGGACGAACTTGGAAAACAGATCTGGAGAAGAAAATGGATGTATTGAATATATTTTCTGTTGCCTCTGGCCACTTATATGAGCGCTTTTTAAGGTATCTGAAGTATTTGGGTGAAGGGTTTGTTGAGTGATACCAGAGTGCCTGGCTGTGTATATTCCTATGTACTTTGACCTTGAAACTGATGAAGAATACTTAACATGGAAGATTTGAATATAAGGAAATTGTTTAGTTGGGTTTTTTAAAAGCAAGATTTGAGTAGTTAAACAGTTTTATTGTTAGTTGAAAAAAAAGTTATGCAGGAGTCAATCCGTATCAGTCACCGGGACCAGAGGTTTAGTCTTCCGAGCTTTCGGACTCATGCTGGAGCCTATCCTCAGGGAAAAAAGTTATTATAAAGTTACTTTTTGTTATCTCTGTAAAATAGTGCACATATTACTCATGAATGCTATGAATCTCTCAAGGCACACATGACTGATGATTCTTGTTTTATTATTACTCTTGTTTTCCAGAGTTATGATGCTTTCAGTTCTACGCCACACAAAGACACCAGTAAAATTTTGGTTTCTGAAAAATTACCTTTCACCTACATTTAAAGTAAGCACAGCATTTCACTTTTAAACTCCGTTGCAATTTTAATCAAGACAGATCTTGGCTGTTCTAATTGCAAAGCATCAATGTCAGTTTTAGGTTATTTAAGCGTGTTTTGGGAAATCCAGTTCTGGTTTTTATTTCACAATAGATCAACTTAAGTAACTTGCAATAACAGTAGTTCTAATTTTCAACTTTTGAAATAGTTTGAAGTTTTGAGGTAGTTCTAGTTTTGATCACAATAGCAGTGTGTGCTTATTTTGGTATTTTGAATCTCTTAAGCTCTGTTGCATCTGTATTAGCTCTATCTAAAGCAGAGATGTACTATATTTTGCTACTTTAGGCAAAGGATAATTGGCTTTCCTATTTCATGTACAAAGTTTGACTGGAATGATAACGACCCATCATATCTATAGTCTGTTCAGTAGCTTTTCAGATGTTGGGCATCATTCTGTCTTCACTGATGTTCTTCTCCCCAGTTTCTGTCATGTTTGATGACTCCTGTTAGCTGAGGAGGTTGGTTCTGTGCCTCACATAATTCTCATTCCCAATATGCCTTTACTTATCCCTGTCAAATTTTAATCAAGCTTTCATTTTTTTAAAAAAATGCTTACTAGTTAAATGTTTACTGAATTGTTAAAGACACTGTGTACATTTATACATATTTGAATTTATGGCCTAATTGCCTTATAGTTTATTGCCTTTGCCAGAAGGCAAAATGCAGTGCTAATCTGTTCCTTGGATAACTGTGGTTGTGATATGTGTGTGGATAACATGAAAGGCCATCTTCATCGTAAAGAGGAAATGTTGTCATTCATGATTACTAGTTTGATTATAGATTGCAATCATATGGATGATCTGAGGGACAGAGAAGTTGTAAAAATTAAAATTAAAATTAAAACCTATGAAGACAGGAGCTCTGTTCCCAGAAAAAATAAAACAATTCCAGCAGAAAAATAAAACATTTCCTCTGAAAAAATCTTGATCATGCAATACTGCCTTTTTTTTTTTTTTGCAAAAAGGAGAGTTCACTCATTTGTGACCTCTTCACATTAAATTAATATCCAGGCATGGGAAAACAATAAGTGAAAAAGTGTACATACATTTTTCATGTGACGTTGACCAGTTTGTGGTGCTGCGAACAATGAAAATAGAGCTTGCCTTGTCTCAATGTCTGTTTTGTAGGCGCTTATACCTTATATGGCTAAAGAATATGGCTTTGATTACGAGCTTGTGCAATACAAATGGCCTCACTGGCTTCATCAGGAGATAGAAAAACAAAGAATCATCTGGGGTTATAAAATTCTCTTCTTGGATGTTCTCTTCCCATTGGCTGTGGAGAAAATAATATTTGTTGATGCCGATCAGGTAAAGACATATTAAAATATGGTTTTGATGACAGTTTTAATTGACCTTGGTTTCCTTTGTCCATGCTTAATTCCAGATACAGTGGTACCTTGGTACTTGTCCTTAATTGCAGAGGTGGGATTCTGCCGGTTCGGACCGGTTCAGGCAAACAGCTACCTCTAACAATCAGGTGGTTCTGCCCACCCACCCCCCTGCACTTTACTTACCTATATCCTCTCAGCTGATTTGTGTGGCAGAGCAGAGTGCCGCCTCAGCTGTGTTCTAGTAACATAGAAGGAAAGTTTTTTTGAAAGCTGCGCGATCACTGAACCAGTTGTTACACCGGTTGAATCCCACCACTGCTTAATTGGTTCCAGAAGGCATGACGAGTACTAAAAACAATGAGTACCAAAACAAACAAACCATGAGACTTACCACATGACCCTTTGTTTTGGTTGAGAAGGACCTGTCTGTCCCTTTTCCTATGTCAGAAATCTTCCCAGCAAGGTTGATGTCCTGTCTGCCCTCTACAGCTGTTCCCTGCTTCCTTTTGCAGTGCCCTTCCCAGCATGACCGACTTCCTGTCTGTTCTCTGCAGCCATCCCCTGCTTCCTATTGCAGAGCATCAAGTACCAAACAAACAAGAAGTAGTGGGACAAATTATCAAGTCAAATGCATTGAGTACCAAATTCAAGTTTTGAAGCAGTAGAGTACTGAAGTACCACCATGCTCTGTGCCATTTCCTATCTTGTGTCATTTGATTCCATCAGTTGGGGAAGTTTGAATGCTTTCTTTCCCATGCATTCAGACTGGTGGAAGGTCAGCCAATTCTGCTCCCTCATTTTTTGCTTCTCAGTCTAACTTATAGTCTTGGAGTTTCCTGGTGATCTCTCATCCTAACCAGTCCCTACTCTGCTTAACTTTTTCAAGGTCAGCTAGGAACTGCGACCTACCGTGGCCTTGAAATTATAAAGTAAGGGTATTTTTCCCAAATGTAACTTTATCAGAAGTTTAAATAGAAATGGAGGTGCTGATTTTACATCCCAAAGGGGTGAAGTATTCCTGGTGGCACAATGTATAGGCTCATTCGGGAAGTAGGTCCCTAATCCTATCCAAATTGAGGTCTCCTGGTATGACAGCCACCAAATGCCTTAGCAGTTTAATCTTCCACTCTATAGCAGCACTTTGATTGGTCAACACATTCTTATATACTTTTTAGTAACCAGATAATGTGAGGACTGCCCTGTCATACAGCACAGGTATGTTTCGCCACATCCAGTGTTCCCTGCCAATGATAACGGCAATACTAGTCAGTGTTTGGTACATGTTGGCCAGTAGATCACAAGTATAACCAAACCTGCATTAGCAGGAGCATGCTCACACTATTCTGGACAAGCTAGGATTCCTAATCTGAAGATTATCCAACATACTGTTGCTCTCTTCTCAGCCACTCGGAAGGATATGCAGCATACTGACACACTCTTAGATGCTAATTCATTAATACATAGTAAGTAACATTTCCCAATCACCCAGCTGAACCTATTATCAGATATATGGTGGATCATGGAAAATATATCTTAATGAATAAGATGGGAGGTTTAGAAATGTGGAACTTCAATAAATAGCAGTTGTAATCAATAACCATTATAATCAGGAATTGTAGCCCCCTCTTTATTTTCTTCCAATATTTAGATTGTAAGAAGTGACCTGAAAGAACTACGCGATCTAAATTTAAGAGGCGCACCTTATGGTTACACTCCTTTCTGTGAGAGTCGTAGAGAAATGGATGGCTACCGTTTCTGGAAGTCAGGATATTGGGCTTCGCACCTTGGGAAAAAGAAGTATCACATCAGGTAGGAAAAGCATGCAAATCTGTTTCTCTTCTCTCTCCATGTACAAATTAATAGCCTTTATCTGTCAAAAGTTACGCATTGAAAATCTCACTGAATAAAATCCACTAAGGACATGGCAAAACATAGACACATCATGTCCTTTTTATGTATTTCAACCAGTGTTAATAGCAACATTTTGATAATAGCCCATTTTTAAAGGGCATGAAACAAACCCTAATGCCCTGTTGTAATTTTTATTGTTGTTTTTTTTTGTTAGCGCTTTGTATGTTGTGGATCTGAAGATATTCCGGAAGATTGCTGCAGGCGACAGACTCCGAGGTCAATATCAAGCACTTAGTCAGGATCCAAACAGTTTATCCAATCTAGATCAGGTATGCTGTAGTCCATGATATATGCTACCAAGAAAAATATCTGTTACTCAGGATTTCATCGTGGCTAAAAAGTGCTGAACTGGCATATTTATAAAGATCTGCTTGAGAGTGAAGCCTCATGTTGTTGTGTTTGGGTGTCTTAAGACAGTGTAGGGATACTGTTAATGTACTGTCTGCCCCAGTTGAGGTGATCATTAGCCTGGTCCTTAACTACTCTAGCCTCTTTTTTTGGGAGATCACTGTCCATGATAAGGTTGCCAGTGAAGAGTGGCTCAGAAATCATGTCTACCGTGATAATCTCAAGCCTGTTAGAATTCATCTTTAGCCCCATACTTGCATCATACCAGATTTAGTTTAGCTGCTGCTAATGAAGGAGTTTTCTTTAACTCCATTAGTTGATTACCGTGGTCACTCTTTGGTTAATCTTAGACTAACCTTCCAGTATTTGACATATCTTGCCTAGCTTTTATTATTGTATTAACTTTTATTTTATTAGGGTTGGATTTTTATTTTTATGTTGGTATTGCCGAGTGAATTTTGTATTGTATTTTTGAGTAGGGTATACATTCAAAAGTAAAGAAAAAAGTAATAAACAAAACTAAGGTCAGATTAAATGTGATATTTCATCACTCTTCCCAGGCAACAGCCAAGGTGATCTTAGAAGGTTGGATTACAAGTTTTGTTCTCCAATATACTTGCATTGTCTGAGCTTGATGGCAATTGTAATTCAACCTGCACAGGAAATACCACATTGGGTACAATGGACGGCATGCTGTTAACAATTCTAATTCTTACCTTTTTAGGATCTTCCGAATAACATGATTCATCAGGTGCCTATTAAATCTCTCCCTCAAGAATGGCTATGGTGTGAAACTTGGTGCAGCAATGAATCCAAAGAAAAGGCTAAAACCATTGATCTGGTGAGTGGGTGTAAAATGAAGTTAGCAAGATCTGCTATAAGCAGTTTTGCAGCAGTATTTCCCCCCCCCCGCTGTCTAATGGAATCCTAACTAGCAATAACATAGATGCTTGTGAGTAAAATTCTGTCTCCATTTTTGTTAGATGTAGAAGTTAACAGCCAAATCATGGAAATCATGAAATTGTGGTATGTTATGGGTCTTGCCTCAATTTGCAGCATTAACAGGATTTATCTCTCAGAGCATCTTGAAGTGATGTTCTCTATTTCTGTTCTACTTTATATCCCATAGCTTGGAGAAGAAGAACCTGATCACACACAGATTAGCCCATAGCAAAGAATACAGGTAGTTCTTGACTTACAACCACAATTGAGAATTTATGTTGCTAAGTGAGAAATTCGTCAGGTGAATTTTGCCTCATTTTACAACCTTTCTTGCCACATTTGTTAAGTGAATCACTGCACTTGTTGAATTAGTAACACGGTTGTTAAATGAATCTGGCTTCCCCATTGACTTTGCTTGTCAGAAGGCCGCAGAAGATGATGACACAACTCTGGGACACTGCAACTGTCATAAATATGAACCAGTGATCAAGCATCCAAAGTGAAATCATGTAATCATAGGGATGGTGCAGTGGTCTTAAGTGTGAAAAAACGGTCAAGTCACTTTTTTCGTTGCTGTTGTTAACGGTCACTAAATGAACTGTTGTAAGTCGAGGACTACCTGTACAAGCAGATGTTAACTGAGCAGTAGCTTTGTGGATACTTTCCATTTTATAACAAAAAGAGGTTATTGTAACATTAAGGGACAGAATATAAAGCGTGTTATATTGGCTATTTCCATTTCTCCATCTCGATCAGGGGTGTCAAACTCAAGGACCGGGGGCCAGATCCGGTCCACAGGGTGCTTAGATCTGGCAACGGGGGCTGCCCTGAAAACAGCGGACCGGCCTGCGGTGCCTCTGCCAGTGAAAACGGAGCTTCGGAGCCACCACAGCAGCCCCCAACACACCTACCCTGGCCCTCTAAGGTCAAACACAACCCTGATGCGGCCCTCAATGAAATCAAGTTTGACACCCCTAATCTAGATATCTAGATTTCTGTTTAATTTAATTATCAAAGATTTCTCCCAGATTCCTCTCCTTGCCCTTTGTAAATTGTAGTCCTGATGGTTGGGAACGAGCCAATCCAGACAGATAGATGATTAGATAGATAGATAGATAGATAGATAGATAGATAGATAGATAGATAGATAGATGGATGGATGGATGGATGGATGGAT
>JANHFL010006480.1:0-12056 GCA_032468155.1 Oxyrhabdium leporinum | reverse complement strand
TTTCGTTACTTTAAAAAGAAAATATTTTTCATAGTATCTATCTTCCCCCCCCCCCCCCTGCAACCCCTCTGATTTATTCTGGCAACACTTTCCAAGGCAATGTTTGATTTCAATTGACCCAGAAGCACTGCCGAACCTTTGGATCAATCCTAATGGCCTCTCTAGCACAAGCAGCTCAGGCAACATCAATGCAGCCCAAACCACGTCCTGTACATGGACTGTTAGGATTTGGTCAAAGAAAGCAAAGGGTTGTCTTTCCCCCAACCCCCATTCTAACAATGGCACTTTATGCAGTCCTGTCCAAAACATAAGGATGATTTGTTAATAGGCAACATCTCTCTCTCTCCCAGCATTTCTGGAGTCATTCTCAAGGAGAGAAAGAAGAAAGCACGTTGTAGGTCCTTGCTTTTTTGTCTGAATGCTCACTCAACGAGCGTCCGTCGTGGCATATTTTGAGATGAATCCAAATCATTTCAAAAGCATTCCTAAAGATCAGAACATTGCACCCAAAAGCTAGTGAGATTCAACCACTAATTTTTTCAGATGTTTGGAGACTTGCACTGAAGCAGACTGGGGCGGACATGTGTTATTAATGAGAAACAAGCGAGGTGAAAGATGTATATCATTTTGACAAGTGTTCAAAACCGCGTTCTTGAAAAAGATCTGATGTGAAAGAAAAGCAAGTTCAATACTACATCCCAAGATGATCCCAGGCTCCGTTCTGAATACAGTTCACAATATCAGGTTTCAGCTGCATGAAAACACTTTCAGTTGGCTCGATGAGTTATTTAGTCTGCGCAACAACAGACGTACATATAATAGCTGTGAAGAGGATGATCAACTACTACCCTTCAAAAAAATATCTTCAAGAGCAGAACAAAGTTCTACTTATTATATCTCAGTCCTGCTCAAATTTCAAGCAAATTTTCAATGGAAAATGGTTCTCTGCCACCTGGCTAAATTTTTAATTCTGTTTAATTCTTTAAAAGAATTAAAGGAGAGGTTCTAATTGGAGAAAATTGTCCTTGTAACATTAATCAGAACAACTTAAACTGTCTACAAGCTGGCTGCAGTGACCAATGTCCATATGATGTAAATGGTTATATCCTGCAGAGGTGTAATACTTCCAACAGTCACTTGAGATTTCAGCATTTCCTCTTGTGGTAACTAAAGCTGGAGTAAATTTTGTTATTTCAAGTGATTAATTCCCACAAAAGGGCCCCAATGGTTTAGTAAACTTTAAAGTGCTTTTTTGAGTCGGTTTCTTCTCAAACATGGGTTTGTCTTGAGGTGGAGCTTTGAGGCCCGGAATTATCAAATAGATTGGTATGATTGATATAGCTGGATTTTGCTGTCCCTTTTGAACTATCACCCAAAAAAACCCCCCTGGCTTTCATTACTGTTCAAAGACTAGACGGTAATTTTAAGTTATCTAGGAAAAAAAAAAAGCAAATTGCCAAATGCAAAAGGAAAAATAAAATAAAAAGAATATATCAGTTCTAATTGAAATTGAATTTAAACTGGAAAGGTCCCCCGGAACTGAAAGGGTCAAACCCTTGCCAGGAATTCCAAGTTCGGTGAAAAGGGTGCCCTCCGCCTTGTTGACTCTCAGCATCCAATGGGTCTTCTCCTGCATCAAACTTCCTCCGCATTTCTATAAAAGATACAAAGATGGCGATCAGCTGAACCAGACATAAAGACAAAGGAGCGCCATAAGCTTTCATTCAAAGGTTTTGATTCGAAAGCCACTAGGGCCTCTACCACAAAAAAATGAACAAATAAGTAAAACACAGTGGTGTAAGTAAGCATGGGTATAGCTGCGCTCCTACAAAAAAAAAAAAAAAAAAGATGGCAAAATATTTTGGAACTTGCTTGATCCTCACAGGCAACATTTTTTTTTTCCAAAGGGCAATATATTTACTCAGAATAAATATTCATTCAGGCAGGCAGACAGGCAGCATGCAAAGCCATACCCCTTCTGGTCCATGGAAAAGTTTCTCCACGGAATCCAAAAGCAAAATCCAAAATCCTGGTGGCCAAAAGGTTGGGGGGGGGGGCACTGATCTATAGCCTTCCTCTGCTTAATTTCCAAATCAGATAAGCCAGTCACCAGCTTAAACTTGGGTCACGTAATGAAAGAGCAGAGTTGGAAGGCACCTTGGAGGTCTTCTAGTCCAACCCCCTGCTCAAGCAGGAGACCTTATACCATTTCAGACAAATGGCTGTCCAATCTCTTCTTAAAAACTTTCTCTGATGGAGCATCCACAACTTCTGAACCCACAACAGCCGTTCCACTGATTAATTGTTCTCACTGGTTGGATCTCTCCTTTGTAAGTTTTCATCCACTGCTTTTTGCCCTACCTTCTGGTGCAGATCTTAGCAAAGGAAGAGGCAAAAAAGCAGGAAACCCAGCATGTCCAAGACTTTGATAAGTTGAAGGTCCACACCTGTACTCCTGGAACCACTCAGCCCCCAAATTCCCTCCTCACAAATCATTGTGGCTGATTGTCAATGGCTGCTTAATCTGTTACCGAAGTTAATTATATTGTTGGATTTACACAACACATGGAACACTCTTGAATATGAAGCTTGGTTAACACTCATCAAGATTCAGTTATTGTGCCAGTGTAGCCATTAGGTTAAGTGTGTTGTGTGACCTAAAACTTAAATGTAATAGTTTTAAAAAGAATGTCAGACGGAGAATCACTGGATGAGTTTTAAGCAAACAGTTATAGACATACCTATTACCTGTTAAGACAAATCTCAAGGATAGCTTTAAAGCACAAAAGGTCGGATGTGCAGCTAGCACCAAAAATGCTACTATTTTACTTCACTATATAAGCCATTTATCGAGCTCTCTGGCCCATATATCAGCTGAGTCCCTTCAAAAATGAAATAACCTCAATAAACGTAACACTGGACACCGAAGTAAAATGAATGTTGATTGATTCTCATAAAGACGAAGTGAAAAACAACCCAACAGGCTCGCCTCTTATTCTGAAAGTAAGGAAGCAGACAAGCTACACATTTATCTACCTGGATCTGTGAGGACTTCTTTGGCAGCTGCAATATCAATGAACTTTTTCTCTGCTTGCTTCTTCTCTTCTTCATCCTGAAAATTATCTGGGTGCCACTGCATTGCCAGCTTCCTGTAGGCTTTTATGATTTCCTGTTTTCTAGCATTCCTGTCAGAAGTATAAGAAATAACTTGAAAATTATCTCTTCGCGCCATGGTAAGATTTTTTAAAAGAAGCCAAGACCCCTGTCAATAGATGGAAATTCAGATACTTTGGCTGTCCTCTTTGCAGGTACCATTATATGGCTTAACTTCTGGGTAACAGGGAAATATGCAGAATGATAACTCCCTGCACCCAGGAAGCTCAATTCCCTTCAAGAGCTACATTTCTCTACATGAAGCATTCTATGTTGCGTTTATAAGTTTCCTTCTTTTAGTACAGAACTTTCTTAAGATAGTTTTGAGAAACTCTTTCTTACAGGCTTCATAAGAAGGTAATACTACATCTAGCGATCACTCATTCAGCAACCATTCAAAACTTAGGAAGGTGCTAAATGATTGGGAATTATGACCAATCCTCGGAGTTCCAGCGTCTCCGCAGTCATGTGATCGCGATTTCCAACATTCCCTGCTGGCTTCCCACGAAGCAAAGACAATGGGGAAGCTAGCAGGAAGTTGGAACTTGTAGTCATGTGAGGTCCTCGCTTATTGGCTGCGCGTGGGACCGCCTCAACTGTTGTCGCAAAACAGCATGGTCATGTGCTGTCACATTTTATAACCCCACCGCTTAGCAATGGCAGTTCCTGTCCCAATTGCCACTTTGAATAGAGGACTACTTCTATAGCCTCTTGAAGAAAAAGCAGCATTTAAGGAAACTGTAGGTGCCTGTCAATTGCTAAATGCTTACCTTTTAACTCCTAAAATTTTATAGTAGTCCCTCTTTTGAGACTGCTTGAGCATCCGCTGGGCTTTCTCAAGGCTTTCCAGAATCTGTTGGTCATTATCGCTGTATTTTTTAGCGGTTTCATAGTCCTGGATAGCTATCACAAAGGCAACAAACAGAGTTCATTTAGAGATTTGTAGTACCGGAATTCATGTCCAGCTTGGCCAGATTTCAAATGGTATATTTATTTAAAATTGGATAAAGGAAAACAAAGAAACTTTACGCTGTCAAAGTGTACCTTCTTCATACATTTCTTCTAGCAAGTATGCTTCAGCTCGATCTTTCAGGGCATTCACATTTTCTGGCTCCAGCTGCAGAACTTCTGTGCAAACTTTAATGGCTTCTATTGTCTGTTGATTCTGAGAAAAATTAGATGGACCAATTAGGACAATAATAGCAATAGCTATATACCGCTTCACAGTGCTTTACAGCCCTCTCTAAGCGGTTTACAGAGTCAGCATATTGCCCCCAACAATCTGGCTCCTCATTTTTCCAACCTCGGAAGGATGGAAGGCTGAGTCAACCTTGAGCCTGGTGAGATTCGAACTGCAACTGCAGGCAGCCGGCAGTCAGCAGAAGTAGCCTGCAGTACTGCATTCTCACCACTGCGCCACCATGGCTCCATAAGATGTTTTGCCCGGTGAACTGAATGTTTACCTTTGAAAGGCAATGACAGATTCTCTCTTTGGCTCGAGCAGTGTAGACAGGAACATTTGTCTCCATCTTCGTAACAGCCTCATACTTCTCAGTGGCTTCCTGGTATCTATTTACGTTAAGAAAGAAAACCAGCGAACAGTGTATATTTATTAAATTTAGGAAAACAAATTACATTGTTCTGTATATTTTACAGACGGCAAGGTAAATACACCAGCGCTCCATTTTAGACTGAAATAATGACACAGACCTAATATTTTACCAATTGGTTTTCAGTGAGTTGGGGAAATGGAAGGAAATAGTTCCATTAGTTTTCAATATTGCTGATTCCTGAAAGCTGCAGGAGTTGCAGAAACTCTTGCAGATCAGATGGAGACTATACTGTTGCCATAAACCACGGCGTTAAAAATTCCTGGAGCAAAAGCTGCTTCTTTGAAAAGTAATGGAGATCAGCCATCATGCTCACAATCATGTCCTTTTAATGGATATTGGATTCCAATTAAAGAACTGGAAAAAAAACAGCAAAAAGCTAAATACAAATGTAATCTAGAAAGTTATAAATAAATTAAGGATTCAAACAAATTTTGAGTATTGAGACATTTACTCTAAGATTTTGAAAATAATTAAATAAAACAGCTTTTTGCAGGAACCAAATTGTTTTGTCTATCTTAAGTCACAACAGAGATTTAAAATTTACTCATTATATAATTGGACACTGGAAGGAACTAAAGATTCCAGGCAGAAAAGGGAAAAAAAAGTGTAAATTTGCTTTTGGTTTTGAGTTCGTACAGGGATATACAAAATAATACGAATTGTTATAATATTTGAAATACTTCAGGAGATTTTCAAAGAATGGGACCAGAAATTAGTTACAATGTTAGCAATGATGTCGGCTTTGTCCAAAAGATTTTAATGAAAGAATGATAGACGTGAAGCAATTTTTACCCAATAAAGAAATTGTAGAACAAAAAATGTTGGATAAATAAAAAAAAAGTGTGGATTACAAAGCAGAGTTAAAATGGAAATACAAATGACAAGCCAAGAGAATGACCTGGGTAAGACTTTCTACTGGAGATAGAAAAAAAAAATTAAAGTTTTGAAAATTAAAAAGGAAATACAAATAATGTACCAGGAGAACAATCTGGATGACTTTTTTACTGGATTTACGAAAGACATTGCCAAAACCTCGAAGACATCCTTAGCATGGGGAAAAATAAAACTTAAAGGTCGGACCAAATCCTCCATCAACATCTGAATGAATTAAAGAGCAGGATTGTCAAAAGTAAAAGAAAGGAATATAAAGTTGGTTTCGCCAGAATTAAAACATGTTTATAAAGCTCTGGTAACCGTTTACGGACTGAAAAGTTCATGATTTGCATATGGTAAGAGATGGCTTATAGGAAGAAGAGATATTTTCTTGTAACCCTATAGGGATTGAAGAGTTATCAAATTTATTTATATAGGTAATCCTCAATTTACAACAGTTCATTTAGTGACTGTTCAAAGTTACAACGGCATTGAAAAAAGTGACTTATGACCATTTTTCACTCTTACAGCCACAGTAGCATTCCCATAGTCACGTGATCAAAATTCAGAGGCTTGGCAACTGACTCATATTTATGATGGTTGCGGTGTCAAGGGGTCATGTGATCCCCTTTTGCGACCTTCGGACAAGCAAAGTCAGCGGGGAAGCCAGCTTAACTTAACAACTGTTCTACTAACTTAACAAGTGCAGTGGTTCACTTAACAGCGGTGGAAAGAAAGGTCCTAAAATGGGGCAAAACACTTAACAGCTGTCTCGCTTAGCAACAGAAAGTTGGGCTCAATTTTGGTCGGATGTCAAGGACTACCTGTACTTGTTATTATGATCAGAAGTTCTCGTTC
This sequence comes from Oxyrhabdium leporinum, assembly GCA_032468155.1. NCBI lineage: Eukaryota > Metazoa > Chordata > Lepidosauria > Squamata > Cyclocoridae > Oxyrhabdium > Oxyrhabdium leporinum. The sequence continues at coordinate 5,559 of JANHFL010006480.1, read as the reverse complement.
TCTCTCTCTCTCATCTTAATCTTAATCTTTCTTAGCACTTTGCTTTTACTCTTGTAATTAAATCTTCAATAAACACTGTAAGCAAAAAATGCTTCAAACTTTTAAGGAGATGCTCAGGAGCAAACCTGGAATTAAGGAGAAACTTCCTAATAGTGAGGACAATTAACCAGTGGAACAGCTTGCCTCAAGAAATCATGGGTGCTCCATCACTGGATGTTTTTAAGAAGAGTCTAGACACTTACCTAAATTTGTATAGGCAATCGTGCTTGAACAGGGGGCTGGACTAGAAGACCTCCAAGGTCCCTACCAGCTTATTCTATTCTAAATATGAAGTGTGCATGAATTTTGAGGGAGAAGCACTTCTGCCAGCAGAAAAGACCCCACTGGATTTAATCCATGGTCCCCAGTCATTGCTAGCTTGTTAAACATTCACAAAATCTATCGGCAGCCCTATCAGAGGCAACTGAAATAGTCACACTTCAGTGAGTCAGGCTTATAATGGTCTCACAGCCAGCATAGGCTTTTAAATATTGATAGATCAGAATTGATTATATATTGTGGTGGCTACTGAAAAAAAACAACACCCGTGAATAGCAACAGCACTTAAGATTTATAAACTGCTTCATGGTGCTTTACAGGCAGTCATAGAATGGATCCCACTTGATAAAAGTGTCCATGAAAGAGACCTAAAGCAAGAGGGATTGACGATATTAGAAAGTATTGCGGGCCCAATTGGCAAACGAAAACTCTGGATCATATTGGTGGTAATGCGTGGAAGGGGCCTTCATCCTGCAGTGGATAGACAATGCTTAAAATAATGATGATGATGATGATGACGACAATGATGATGATGATGATGAAAAATAAATCATGACTAGGCAACAGAAAGAGGTCTTAATAGCAAGAACTATTCAACAGGGACGCCAAATGCCTAGGAGGGTGATGGCCTCTCCTTCATCCTAGTCTTTTTAATCAAAGGCTGGACGGCCATCTCTTGAGGATATAGTAATGCAATGCAGACCATTGAACTGACAAGGTGATCTGTGTAAGGAGCCACGGAGAGGAAACTCAACCAAGAAAACAAAATCACAAAACGGAGGACTCACTTTTTTTCCTGGATGAGTTCTTCTGCTGAAACAATCTGCTTGTTGAGCTTCTTTACTCGCTTGTAGTGAGAAAAGCACTCCTTATGATCTTGGTCCAGTTTCAGACATTCCCGCACTTCACTTTACACACAGGAAACAACAAGGGAGAGAGAGAATTAGGTTGTGGGATCAAGATGCTAGTGATAAAACAACCGGAGTTCAGCCCTTGCTCCTAGTCTGTTTGCAAAAGACTCCTTCCCCTCGGTTCACATACGGTGACTGATTATATTTTTTATATTAAATTATTACTCGCGGGGACTGGGAATTGCATTCCCCTGCTTAAAGACATCCGAGAAAAACTTCACCCACTCAAAAAATATGTCCATGCAGTCTAGAATGTTTATTAAAGGAATTTCAGAATATACTGTACAGCCCAGAGAAGCTGCAAAGTGAGGGCATTTATACAGAAGAATTAGTAATGTTCCCAATTCTTTAAATAATAAATAAGAAAATGCCAATTGTATATATAGTACATTGCCTGAAATCAATCACAGAACTAAAATTATGGGCCCTTTTCATACAACTCAATTGTTACATGTCTAGTATTACTGCTGTCATCTCTTGCACCCACGTTATACACACATGTGCACGCACACACACGGAGAGAGAGAGAAAGAGAGAGGGAGGGAACTGTCCTTTAGTATTAGCAGAAAAGAAACACAAAACCAACTGATATTATTTTAAAAAGTTAGCAATAATCTCAAATTATTCAGCCATTCAGAGACTTATTACCTGCAGTAATAAAATCACTAGAATGTAATTACATTTATGATTTTATATCTAAGTATATATGACATTATGATTCATTATTATTTGAAGCACAGACATTAACCTTTGTGGGTGGGCTATTGAAAAAACATTTTGTTTGTATCTAGCTTTCTTTGAGGCAAAAATCAGAGAGTTATCAATTTGGGCAGATGATAGTCATTATTTTAGTTGCAATGGATTAATTCATACCATTGTGCCCTTTGCTTAGTTCTTTCCCTCTTGTAAACTACTGTTTAGTAAAAAGGGGAAAAGAATCTAAGTTTCCCTGAAAGGAATCCTCTGAAATGCAGAGGAAAAAAAAGCATAAATTCAGATTCTGATCGAACACACCAACTTTTTTTAACAATGCATCTTAGCTGTACTACAGTAATATAGTAAAGTCCATCTTAAAACCTGGCATGATAGTGGTATGGAGGTACACTGAATGCTTCTTTTTCCTCCAGGTTATTCCGGAACTTTTCTCTTCCATGGGGAAAAAAAGAGAGGAATTTGGAGGCCTGGGAGGATTCCACATCCATGTTTCTCCCTCCTTCAAATAACCTCTCCTTCATCTTGGCAAGGCATCTTTCTATTCAGCGCAGGTTTTCTAAAATTCTAAAAACATTTTTGCTTCTCCCCACAGCATTTACCTTAGAGACATTTCGTGATCCCCTAATTCATAGTATATTGTGCTGATTTTATAGAAGGCTTCAGTATTATCGCTTTTCAATTTGGCAGCAGCCTTCAAGTCACTGATAGCCTTCCCAGCGTCCCCTTCTTTAATGTAGCTTTCAGCTCGAAGTTCCCGCATGTCCGCATCCCAAACACAAACCTTGAGAAACCAGAAACAAATTTTTTTAATCCTATTTGTACTTGTTCAAAAGCACCCTCTTACCTAAAATGAAGCAATAAGCCACACAATGCCATACACTTTTAAGAATTGGATAATTATCGCTACACAATTGGAACAACACATTCAATACAATCTTTGGATTCCTCCGGAGCGAATCTCCTTTTAACAGAGATTTTATCTTATCAGGTTAATCTAACCAATACAGTTTTTGGAAATTGTGTGGTTAGATTAACCTGATAAGATAATATCTTGGTTAAAAGGAGACTCGCTCCGGAGGATTTCATGAATACATTTGTAAATTGTGGTGGCAACGGTAAAGAAATTGCTTGCCACTGCCTTCTTCCAGGAGTTTTTTTCAACTTCCCAGTCCAGGCTACAGCTCCAAGATACCGTAGCATTCTCTCATCTAATCAGGTACAAATCAAGTCCAACTGAATAGTACTTAGCGTTGAAAATTAGCAAGGTGAGCTATGTGCTGCCACTCCACTGAAACTTTGCCCAACGAGGGAAAATCTTCTAATTTACAAGCATCTGATGAAAAAAAAAATTACCTTCCTGAATGTTGCTGTGACTCCAAAATAACTTTTGATTCAAAATTTAAAATTCAAAAGTAGTAACCATGCTTACATCTTGACCTTGGTTTCCAATCTGGGACTTACTTCTAGAATTTTATCCAAGAGGGTGATAGCAGTGTAGTAATCTTTTTCGAGAAAGGCAGACTGTGCTTGGGAACGCAGATGCCGAGCCTCATCTGACTTCAACAACTGAGCGCGGACTTCTCCTTCTTCTTTCTCACCGGGGTTAGACAGGAGCTACAAGTAATGAGCGCACACGCACAGCCCCAATTACATGTTGAAATTCAAATTCAAACACGTCACTCTGTGTTTGACACCCATCGATAAACCCACAACAACAAAACAGAGCCAGGCCTTTGAATTTTTTAGCACAGAAAAATCATAGCCTAGAAAATAATTTTAGATTATTGACTTGGAAATCCAGAACAGGAATGCAGACAGTTCCTCAGTCACTTCAAAAGAAAATGGCTGCTTGTGTCCAAACAGAACAGAAGAGAGAGACTGTGGCTCTAAACTGAATTCTCCCTCTGAAAATGTTGCATCTTGTTACTGCCAGACTGTTCTTTTCTGTTCCTTCTTCCCAAAACTTCAGACAATTCACAACAAAGGCAGATGTTGAGACATGTCCCCCATACAAATCATACACATAGGCAGATAGTCCAAGGGTTCAATACTCATGCCTGTGCATATTTATCCTGTCTTTCTCTCCCTCCCTCCTTCCCTCTGTCTCTCTCATATCTTCTTTTGGATCTATACTGTACATTTTCTTCCTGAGACAAATAACAGCAAGTAATTTCAGTGGAACAGGTGTTTTCTGCAAAATGAGTCTACTGAAGAGTACCACGTTGGGGCCTTTCCCCTGGCTCCTCTCCTTTCCAAGTTCTTTCTGTACAACATACGTCCCACACTCAACCCATTCTCACCTAAGGCAAAGGATGCTGGACTGAGCTGGCTGCCAAAGGAGGGGGTGGGGAAAGGGGAAGAAAAGATAAGCATTAGAGGATGAAACTTCCATGACAAGGTTACAGAAGAACCAAAAAGGAGGAGAGGGCTGGATTCTAAAGCAGAGAGGTGCAAGTGGATCCCCCTTAGAAGCATAAGAGGCAGCCTGTCAAGCCCACCAAAAGTAACCCCCCATTTTAATTTTTTTTCAATAAAGGTGGTAAAGGCTATATTACCCGTTAAGTATAAATCCTATTTCATGAACTGAACTGAGTTTAATTAAGAATAAATTAAAATTAAACCAAAGAAAATTTATTTTAGTCCTCGCTCAATCACTTCTTTGTCCTGGCCCTCTACAACGCCCATAATTTTTGTAGCAAGACATGTGTGACTACCATTTCTTCGTCACTCAGGTCTGGCTTTAGCAACCTGGATGATGAAAAGTATTCCACTGTGGAATGGGACAACTTGACACACCCAACTTGCCGTGGCCGACTCACCATGGCCAACTTTTAGCAATTGGTAATGATCTAAGGACCTTAAATGGCTCAACTCCTGGTAATCCAGAAGGAGAATCCACTGTCTGGGCACCCAAAGGATCCAGTACCAATGACTACACATTAGTACTGTGTTCAATACACTACATTAGCAGAATTGATTTTGAAGTAGATTTTTACCCAAGCAGAAATAATTTTATTTATTTGCTCTGAACTGTGTATTAGGCGATCCAAAATAAGCGCTGTGGGAATTTTCTAGTTGATAACTCCTCTGAAGCATCATCACTTAAACCAGGTGTCCCCTGGTTTAGTGGGCCGTGAGGGGTTTGCAACTGGACTGTGGAAATAGCTGGCAAGCATGCATGGCCACGCACGCACGGGCACATCCTTACTTGTGTGAATAGTGGGCAAGCATGTTTGCGTGTGCTCCTGTTTGCTTGAGTGGCAGGCGTGCATGCACATCGTTTGTGGAAATGGAGCTGTGCATGCACTTGCCAGCAGCTTGCGTGAACCCTCCCCTCCCCCCACCATTCCACAAAGCCAGAAACGTTGGGGAATTCTGACTTAAACAGTCCATTGTGCTAGCAAAAGATGTCCATGAAGTTCTAAGTGCTTACTACCAATTACTAAAGCTTTCACAAGGACAACGTAAAAGTAGCTCTCTTCATGTATAAAGGAACTTTACCAACAAGCCCTCAAAACCCTGGTTTAACGTGTACCCTTGTTAAAGGCCATACATGCAGACCATTTGCTGAGCACCCAAAATGCAATCATGTGACTGCAGAGGGCGGGTTGGGTGG